>PVKM010000403.1:0-110332 GCA_004027735.1 Carollia perspicillata
TGTGGGTAGCAGAGGAAGTGACTGAAAGTGGGGCAAGAGCTGAGCACGCAGCATTGTTCCCTCTCTGACCCCTCCCCCACATACACTGCCACAACATAGTACAGTGACATAGGATGCCCCGCCCTGACGAACACATAAGGCTTTGCCCCTTACAACATAACAGCTGTGCTGAGACAAAGAAATAAGGCCCAAATGGAAGAACAGATCAAAGCTCCAGAAAAAGAACTAAGTGACAAGGAGATAGCCAACCTACCAGATGCAGAATTCAAAACACTGGTAATCAGGGTGCTCACAGAAATGGTTGAGCATGGATGCAAAATAGTGGAAGAAGTGAAGGCTATGCAAAGTAAAATAAAAATATATACATACAGGGAACCAACAGTGAAGAGAAGGAAACAGGGACTCAAATCAACAATTTGGAGCAGAAGGAAGAAATAAACATTCGACCGAAACAGAATGAAGAAACAAGAATTCAAAAAAATGAGGAGAGGCTTAGGAACCTCTGGGACAATTTTAAACATTCCAACATCCAAATCATAAGGGTGCCAGAAGGAGAAGAGGAAGAGCAAGAAATTGAAAACTTATTTGAACAAATAATAAAGGAGAACTTCCCCAACCTGGCAAAGGAAATAGACTTCCAGGAAGTCCAGGAAGCTCAGAGAGTCCCAAAGAAATTAGACCAAGACACATCATAATTAAATTATCCAAGACTAAAGACAAGGAAAGAATCTTAAAAGGAGCAAGAGAAAAGGAGAGAGTTACTTATAAAGGTATTCCCATAAAATTATCAGCTGATTTCTCAAAAGAAACCTTGCAGGCAAGAAGGGGCTGGAAAGAAGTATTCAAAGTCATTAAAGGCAAGGACCTACATCCAAGATGACTCTATTCAGCAAAGCTATCATTTAGAATGGAAAGGCAGATAAAGTGCTTCCCAGATAAGGTCAAGTTAAAGGAGTTCATTATCACCAAGCCCTTATTTATATGAAATGTTAAAGGGACTTATCTAAGACAAAAAAGAAAATCAAAAACTATGAACGGTAAAATGACAACAAATTCACAAATGTCAACAACTGAACCTAAAAAACAAAAACTAAAACAAACTAAGCAAACAACTAGAACAGGAACAGAATCACAGAAATGGGGATCATATAGAGGGTTGTCAGTGGGAGGTAGAGAGAGGAGAATGGGGGAAAAGGTAAAGGAAATAAGGAGCATAACTGACAAGTACAAAATAAACAGGAGGGAGTTAAGAATAGTTTAGGAAATGGAGAAGCCAAAGTACTTATATATATGACCCATGGACATGAACTAAGACAGGAGGAATGCTGGTATGAGAGGAGTGTGCAAAGTGGAGGGGGATAAGGGGGAGAAAAAAATGGAGTAACTGTAATAGCATAATGAATAAAATATACTTAAAAATTAAATTCAAAAAAGCAAAAATAAATTTGTGCCCTGGCTGGTGTGGTTCAGTGGATTGAGCGCCAGCTCGCCAACCAAAAACATTTGTGTTGTACAGTTTACTTCTCTCAAATAAAGAAAACATAGTAAGCCATAAAATAAAAGATTCTTCTGTCAAAAGAATACCTACCATGCCCACTGGATGGATGGCAGCTGAAATTCTACAATCTGAGCTTAATTTCTTGATCTTAATGCTTGGTGATTAAGTTAAAATATAACTATCCTCAAGGAGGTATAACGTTTTAAGCAATTAAGGAATACACTTATTATAGCATAAATAGATTTCCGAAACTCTTCTAAGAATAGGTGAAGAAAGAAGAGAGAGTATCATTGTTTTTTTAGAAAACTCTTCCAGAGCTGGCCAGGTAGCTCAGTTGGTTAGAGCACTGTCTGGACACGCCAAGGTTGCAGGTTCAGAATTTTATCCCTGAGGAGCAAAGAGCTGGGTTTGCATGAGGCTCCAAAGCTTTCTCAGAGCAGATGGGATCTTGTATTTTTGTGAAAACAGACAGGGCCAGGAGGATCTCCTAGTGTGGAGACTTGGAAGTGGGTTCTTGTCTCATTGGTTGATGCTGGGATATCTATAAACTATTTTGTTTTGCTCTTCAGTGAGAAAGCCGTACCCACTGTTGTTTCCTGAGCCATACCTCGATATGAATTCCAATCCAGAGCCATCTGTCTGGAATAAATGCTGTATCTGTTTTTTTTTTTTTTCCACTATACTTTCCAGAATCTGATTGAAAGTGTAGTAAGGCCAGTTATACCGTGTGTGAATTTGGAATTAGACAACAAAGAGTGCCCCAGAATGTATGTTAAGTCACAAAGTGAAGTAGCACAGAGGGATACTTTATTCGGCTTATTTATTTAATTTTAGACCTTAATATAATTTTAATTTAATTTATTTAGACTTTTATGACTAAACCAGTGGTCCTCAACAAGGATGATTTTGCTTGTATGGGACATTGGTAATCTCTGGAGACATTTTTAATGGTCACAACCTGAGGCGAGGATGCTACTGGCCAGGGATGCTATTAAGTATCCTACAGTGCACAGGACAGTGCCTCATAACAATTTATCTGGCCCCAAATACCAGTGGCGCCCAGGCTGGGAAACCCTCAATTAGAAGAACAGTCTAGGCCCACAGAGGAGGTGGTACATAGGAGAAAGTGACTTGACTTACTCATTCTAACAATATGCATTCAAAAACGTGTGGAGGTTGTCACTAGTTATTTGTACCTGTTAATCATACAACCACACAGCCCAATTGTCAAAAACAGTTGAGAGGGACCAAGCAGTTATAATCACCTCCCTCCACCCTTGAGAATGGAAAAGAGATCATGGCCCTAATCAGGAAGAAACATCAGCAGTGGATGCCTACATGGGAATCTGAAGGCCAAGTAAGCTTTCCCTTCTGACTAGGATTGCTGCCTATGGGACTCCTGCTCTGTGTAACCATCTTTTGGGGGTAGTAAGTTGTATTCTTATTCCATATGGAAGAAACTCATACAGCCTCTGCTGCGGTAGGTCTTTCCAACAATCACATCGCCATCCCACTGTGACAGTGTGCACTGTCACTTGATATTTCTTTATACTCTCTGAAGTGTATTCTCATGAGAATGATGTGGCTTTCCTTTTCACATTTTTTTCTCAACTTCTTCTAGGCTTTTAGGAATATATTATTCTTACATTATTTCTATTTCTTGGTAGTTATTTCATGTGAGTGTTTGCTTACTAGATTCTGGACCAGGGTGAGATCTGTATCTTTATCTTCTTTGAAATTCCCTCTGCACCTACTATAATTCTGAGCACAAATAGTCATTTAACAGACTGTTGAATAAACTAGCCAATAATATGCACATAAATGAAAGAGCAGAATAAAATCCACAATAAATATTACTAGGCAGATATTCCACTGGGACATACAAGGCTGCTTGGACCACTCATAAAAACACACACCAAACCCACAACACATAATTACCTGCAACAATTAAACTCAAAGAGTGAATGTAGTACAGTATTGCTTAAATTTAACATAGAAATGTAATAGGACTTGAAGAGGAATTACATTTACTCTTTCTTATTTTCCAAAAGCAATCAAGTGAAGCAAAATGCTGGGCATTTAAGCCTCTCAGTATCAGTGCATCAATGTGTAGAAATGGATGGATTCTGGTTAAATACTGACTGATGCAAAATCAAAAAGTATTAAGTAAGTTTAATTACTTGCTGTTTCTGTTAAATGCCATGAACGAGCCAAGCCCTTTAAATAACTCCAATAGCTGGCTTCAGTGGAGAGGTATTCAACCGTTGCTTCCAAATAACTAAATATTCAGTGCACTTAAATAGCTATTTTTGGGGAAATCTCACACTTGCACAAAAGGGATCATTCCTACATTCCTAAATATTAGGAAAACTTCACCTGAATCATGATAACCAACATTTTAAAAAAAACACATAAAAAACAAGAACTTCCTGACCCCATGACCAAAAAGTACTGGCCACTTAAAAATACCCCATTATCACTTACCTGGGAGGAAAAGGTGCACACCAGAAAGTCTGCCTGGGACAGAAAGTGTATGTCCAGAATCACACCTCGAAGTGAATTTTCTGTGTATCGATTGTGTAGTCCAGCTGACCAAGAGATAGAATTATCACTGATAAATTCATAACTGGGGTACCTGAGAAAGAAATACATTTATACATGGTCACTGAAATAACAGTATTCTATTGAAGGAAGTATCCTATCAGCAGGAAGCAAATTGGCTCCTTTGACCAAGAGTTCCTCTCCTTCTAACAGTAAACAGAGCTTTAAAAAGTTGTAACATTCAAGAAAGTAGCCAATGAAGCATCTTCTAATCCAACAGTGGGACAGAAACCATTCTGGAGTTTCCTGTGTGTTAAACGTCATTGGCACACATATAAAACACACCTTGATGCATCAAAAAATCCCTTCTCAATTCACGAGAGTTCAAAACAGAAGATTCCTATTTTCTTTGTAATGAGTGATCTCTAAAAGGTTTTTCAAGCTGCTTTCATATTTGTTCACGGAGCTTTTTCTTTAGAATATAAATATCGTGATTAAACTTCATTTAAACTTTTAATTCAGAATTGGTGATAATTCAGACTTGTCACTAACCTCCATCCGAACCACCATTCTTGAAGCACCATCTTAACCAATAATGGTAATGTGAAATCATTCTAATACATTTATGAAGGCAAATTCCTTGTAGATGTCCACCCAAGTAACATTTTGATAGTCTTGAGTGAGGATATTTAAAACTATTAAAACAGGATATCTTTACAAAGTCTACATGTTCAAATGATTCTACTCTGAATTAGAAGTTTAATTATACTCCAGAGTGAATCAATTTTCTCAGCGCATGAGACAGATCTGCAGAGTTAAAAGGCAAACTTTGGGAAGTTACTTGAAAAGGAGATAACAATTGTACGTACTTTATATAATTCATAAGCATTAGACACATTAAGCAGTGTGAAGTACTCAGAAGAGGATCTGACATGTAGTGCATGCTCAGTCAATATTGTCTGTGACTGCTAAACATTTTCCCCCAGGCAGCCATCTGGTTTTATTGCTTGACGTCCTTTAGATCTCTGCTCAAACACAGCCTCATTAGTAAGGTCTTTGGCAGTCTGTATCCCTTTTACCTGCCTAATTTTTCTCCATGGTTCTTTTATTATTTGACACAATATATATTTACTGTTTATTTACTGCCTGCATCCATTCATTCACCACCTTCATCATCCCTACCAGACAACAGGCATTTCATCTGTTTTCTTTACACTCTTATTCTCAGCACCTAGAAGAGACTCTGGGATACAGAGGATCAATAAGTATTTGTTGAAGGGATAACAGTTCCTATTTATAAATCCTGAAACATTAGGAGTCAGTTTACCTGTCTGTCTCCCACATAGTTTTGCCCCCAAACTGGGACTAAGCCTTATTTTTCTTTGCATCATAGCACCTTGCATCCCATGCAATGCTATGTCTACAAATACAGGAACAAGTGAGTGCCATCTGTGTCTGGGACTTTTTCCTAATCCCCTAAGAGCTGCTTCAGATTTCTCTTCATTTCACAGACACCACGGGGCTTTCTTTCATTGCCTCTAATAATGACCGTGAAGCTAAAGTTTGTGAGCACTGTTTCAGACTGGTATTCAGTGTTCAGATCCATTTGGCCTCATTATTTTTGACATTTTGCCCTCCTCAGCTCCAAATCAGGGAGATGAAGGAAATGTCACATTTGTTCTAAAAAGAAAACAAACAAAAAAGACTTTTAATGTGATTCTTGCAAAGCTGCATACCCAGGCATAGAGCAGAAACAGCAATAAATAAATATGAAAACGTTGGAGGGTAGAGGAGAAGGGGAATTGCTAAAAACACACGAGTAAAGGCTTTATCCTTGATTAAAGACTGCTTTTGTCAGCATGGTTTGGGTGCTCACTGAAACACGGAAAAGAGTGATCCTTTTACTGAGAAGTGACGTTAACATTAATGCCCTTCTTAACTTAAAGGGCCCCGAAACCAAACCAAAAAGGTACCTAAGTTTCTCAGGCCTTATCTCTATAAGCAAAAGACACATGATGAAGGATATTTAGAGTGGGAAAATCAAAGAAACAAAGTGAATAATGGGAGAGCGAGCATTTGCACCTCTGACAATGAGCACGGAACTTTATGTACAAACATGCTTCTTTCTTGTCTTTTGTCCACAAGTGTATCAGCAGAGGAATCCTTCCATTTTGAAGTTTCAGAGATTGGCAATAATAAAAAACATTTCTTCTTCTTCTACCTTATACAAATTTATTTTTATATCACCCGCAAAGGACTAACTTGAAATTAAAGACTAACAGCAAATTTCCTGAAGTCCTTCTCTAGACTGAGGGAGATACTCCTCTTCATGGCTCAGAAAATTAAAATTAAAGGATTTTCAAAGAGAAAAATTATGCATAAATACTACATTTATAATAGAATATGAAAGAAACTACTGCCTAGAC
This sequence comes from Carollia perspicillata, assembly GCA_004027735.1. Classification (NCBI taxonomy): domain Eukaryota; kingdom Metazoa; phylum Chordata; class Mammalia; order Chiroptera; family Phyllostomidae; genus Carollia; species Carollia perspicillata. The sequence continues at coordinate 6,466 of PVKM010000403.1, forward strand.
TACAATGGGGAAAGGAGTTACCAGCTATGGACCACAAAAAGGAAATTAGAGTTTTATTAATCCCATAACCAAGTACTCCCACATACACTACAAGGGTTGCTTGGTGTAAAAATATAATACTGTGTTCTAGATCTAAGCTGTAAGCACCTCAGATACTTTTATCTAAATACTTCCATGTCCAGAAATATAGCTTAAGGAAATAATGGGGATAATTTTAGGTACATATCAGAGCATTATTTATAAAATTAAAAAATAAATAACTATCCAATACTGGGAGAATGGTCAAATATGCAGTGGAATATCCACACAGTGGCTACTTAGTTATTAAAAAAGATGTTCATAATGATTTTTTTTTGTGACCTGGGAAAACAGACCTACTGCTATATTAATCCAAAGAGTTCATGTTATACAGAATAAGATAAACTACTAAATGTGTAACTATATGAATGATTGAAGGAAATATGTTAAAATTTAAAGAGTTAAAGCCACTGGGTAATAGGACTGCGGGTAATATTTTTTCCTTGCTTGTATACTTACCAACTTCCATATTTTCTAATAAGTATGAATTATTTTGCTAATCAAGGAAAAAGCTTATAATGCATTCAAGAACAAATAAGAGTAGATAAAATTAGTATTTTAATATTTTTCAACCAAGCCACAAATTCCGTCTGGTCTTTTAAAATGAAAAAGTGTGGTGAACAATTTCTACATCTCTCTAATAGGTCTAGATATCAAACTGGAAAAGTACTTGTGAATTTTTTTTATTCTGTTTTGTGCCCAAATGTTCATTTAATCCTCAATTCTTACGTAAGAATTATAACTGTCTAAGTTGTCTTATACTTGGCTGGTGAATTTCTTGGTTCTTGTTTATAAGTGTGTGTGTCTGTATTCAATAGAGACTTAAGAAAAAAAGTAACTTATGGTATATCAGATTAATATGAATTCTTTGAAGGCAGAAGATTTAAATTATTACCAATGATTTGGAAAACTCCTGCATTTGCCCTCATTCTAAATTTGCTTTTCTTCCCAACCCCCATTTGTGACCTATAAAAGGGACTAAGACATAAATAAATAAATTGAAAAGTCAAATAGCTTAAATGATTAATAAAATGCTTTCAAACAGATGGGACCGAAGTAAACACAATTCAGCAGGAACACAGTCAAGCGCTCGGGGATGTTTTCTGGAATAGATGGTGTCTGAGCAGAGCTACGACTAGTTTTCTTCTCCCCCTTCCCTACTTTCACGTGTATTTCATACGTCGTTCATTTACTGGTACTAAATAAAGGCCAACTCTAGGTTTATCTAGATCCTATGATAAATTCCCAGTTAGGATCAGTGCTTCACGAATTTTTATAACACCCAATGTTAATTCTATAACAGCCCTACTCATTCTGTGGACTACTTCTCTGTCCCCTCACCCTTTCACCCTCACACCCCATTAGAAATTCCTTGAAAGCAGAGAGTGTCTTGCTTACCTAGCACCTAGCACAGTGCCTGAAACATAGGCAGGTCCAATAAATGATGGTTACTATTTAATACACACTAGTAGTCCTTTTCCCGTGCTTACAGAACTTATCTTTTGATTCTTTATGGGTTATTTTTAAAGATTTTATTTATTTATTTTTAGAAAGAGGGGAAGGGAGGGAGAAAGAGAGGGAAAGAAACATCAATGTGTGGTTGCCTCTCATATGGCCCCCACTGGGGACCTGGCCTGCAATCCAAGCATGTGCCCTGACTGGGAATTGAACTGGCAACCCTTTGGTTCACAGCCCATACTCAATCCACTAAGCTACACCAGCCAGGGCTGATTCTTTATGTATTTTAAAAAAACTTCCAAATTCTAGAAATTTTTATAAGATGAAACTTTTACCTTACATATGTTTTCAGTTGCTTGTAATTGTTAGTGAAGAATCAGAGCAAAGGGGTAAGTACCTGGTGTGTTACTGCTAACAGTTCTATATATGGGTTAGTGCTGTGGACTGAATGTGTGCATCCCCCCAGAATTTGTATTTAAGCCTTAATCCCCCAATGTGATGATATCTGAAGATAGAGCCTTGAAGAGGTAATTGGGGGTAGATGAGGGCATGGGGTGGGGTCCTCATAACAGAATTAGTGCGTTTACAAGAAGAGACTCCAGAAAGTCTGCTCTCTCTTCTAAGCACACAAAGAGGTCACGTGAGTACAAAGTGAGATGACAGCTGCCTTCGATCCAAGAAAAAGGGCTTCCAAATGAAATCTACACTTTGCTAGCAGCTCACAATTGCTTTGATTATATTAACAAGTTGTACAAGTACACAGCTGTTTGAATTAAAAAACCCCAATAGTTAGTAATAATATTATATCAAAAATCACAAGCCGTAGGCATTAAGGATTCCTTTCAACTGAAGAGTTCCACTCTAGAATCACCACTTCATCTAACTTACTTTGTTTTTGCCTCCTTTAATAAAGAAGGGTCATCTGTGGCCAAATATACTCTTTTTTTATCCACCTGCATCCTGCGAGCGAGAAGATGAAAATGTTCTTCAACATGCACCATGTACTCCTCGATGGGATGGAAGGCAGCTTCTGTTCCCACTTTGTCTGTGCGTCTGACATGAACTCTGGGGGACAGAGGGACAAAGTCAGATTCTGTTATAATGTTCTGATTCACTGGGTGCTCTTAGGGTACTCAACTTTATACTCCTATTCATGATGGCATTATAAACATTTTAAACTGATTTTTCTTTCCTTTTCCACCATTAAAAAAATTAAAAAATTCAAACACATATATCTTAAATATATTTGTATGTTAACACAGTACAAAGGAAATTAAAAAATAAGTAAAGCCTTTAACAAATGTGTTCTTAGAAAGAAGTAATTGACATATCAGGAACAAGGGGGAGATTCCACAGTTATATTCCATACTGCGTAGCAAAATACCAATTAGCCTTTCAGAAAAAACTAGATATTAATTTCCAAGATTTTTTTACAACGAATGATACCAAGATTCACAATTGTTATTATAGAACATTAATACATTGTTTGTAACATTTTGATGCCAACTTTTTTTTCCTTCATTTTACCCTGTTGGTCACTCCGTAACTGCCAACTTGTAGAACTGAAAGTTGCCAGAAGAAAACACAGACCTTGCATGCACTGTTCCCGTAACACAGTCAAAGCAAGCAAACCTTCCAAGGGTCCTTACTATTTTTAAATTCATGGAGCCATTACAGCCCTCTCGTTGTATGCATAATGAATTTCCCTTCACTGTTTTTCACTCTCATCAAACACAAGTAGATACTGCCCTATCTCATCTTTCCTATTTAGGAAAAGCTCCAAAATTACAAAACTGGAGACACAGAGGTTTACACTGTCCTGCACGGAAAAAGGCACTGACTTCCACAGTATTCTCCTCCCATCTTACTGCTTTCAAGGTGATTTTAATGAAAATGAGAACAATAGTAATCACAGCTTGTTTTTATAAATGACAACTCCTCTGAAATTAGCCTTTTCTGTATTCCTCCTCTTCCCAAATTACTAAATCACTATTCATATGTGGGAAAACAGAAAAGGTAGACTTGTTTCCCTTTAGGTCAAGAAAAGGCCAGCTTTGTATTATGAATCTGGAGTGGGGGTTGGTTGCACTGAAGTTGCTCTGACACCTTCATGGCCATTCTTTCCTTTGCATTCCAAACTACAGTCCAGATATGAATACTATTATATGAACACTTCTAACATCTTTTCCTTCTCCCATCCTTCTTAATCACTGCTTCTCTCAGGAAATTGGTAGTGTTCACTGTGCTCGGAAGAAATGAAGAGGAGCAAAAAGAACAATTCCATTGAATTTCAGTGAAATTTTTCATGAGAGGAAACAGTTTGATATTGATTTCACCTTGTATTTTCTTTAGCTTTAACATGTGGAATAGGGGTCAATAACTTCTATACATATGCAGACTAAGACACAAGGGAAGAAGCAAGGGTGGGAGTTATGCAAATAAAAATAAAAACGAAGGAGAGATGTAATAGAAAGAAGAATCAAAGGAAGAGGAGCATTTGACACAGTGGCAGAACACTACACTGAGCAATTTTTTCCAAGTACTCCCGGCATTAGGCATGGATCAATAATTTGACAGAGGACCATAATGAAATCTCTGTGGAAGAATCAGAATGTAAGACCTGTGAAGGATATTAGAAGTCATTTAATTTAATGTAACTCTTTCATCTGACAGTTAAGGAAACTCACGCTTCTGAAGACGTTTCAGTGAGTAAAGACAACACAGGGCATTTGAACCCAGTCTTCGCAAAAGTAAAAGTTATTTGTGTACCTGACTGATTTTCACTAATAGATAGCAAGCTCTTTTGGCTCAGGGGATCTGATTTTATTTATTCCCAATTTCGCCAAATGAAATGAATAAGTACATGAATGAATGATGGGTAGATACTAAAATCTAACTGTTTAGTATTATGTTAGTAAAGACCTTAAATGCCATCTAATCTAGTGTTTTATTTTTAACAAATGAGGAAAGGGTGACAATTAGTGAAGGCCCCAAATGAGCAAGTAAGTTGCCCAAAGTCACATAATTGTTAGTGGCAGATATAGATGTGACCTCCAGATCCCTAAATCCTAGCGTACTCCCCTTTCATTACAGGATACTACCGTAGCTGTCTATGCTATTTCAATTTTCTCTACTTGGCCAATTTTCAATACGATAGATGGCTCATGGAAAATTAGTAAGGGTTGCTTTCTAGGATGTAAAATACAGGAAATCCCAAGTTAACAAGGTTCCAGTACATTGGGCAGAGATTTTCTTTCCTTCGTTTCCTTACCTGTAAAGTAATTATCTCTCCCCACTTCACAGGATTGTGTTACAGGATCAATGACATAATGCAGTTGAAAGTATTTTGGTAATTTAAATACTATCCTGTTATCTTTCTCCATCTTCTATGAAGGCTTTCCTGATCCAGATGGAAGTACATTCCCCGCTTCCCTAACCTCTTACAATATTTCTAATGTTTCTCTCATGTGATTTATCACATTCTACCCATATAATGTTAGTTATGTAAGACTCTTATCCCACAGGCTACAATGAGCTGAAAGAAGCCATTTAAAAAACATTAATCTCTGTCCCCCACAGTAGCAGGTATTCAATAAATGTTTTGCAAATAAGTGAATGAATCAGCGATGTATTAATATTAGTCAATGGTTGACTTTATCACAAACAGTATAAATTACAGAAAGCCATAGTCTAGTCTACAGGTCTATTTTCAGGAATTATTTAAGCATCAGTCTTTCTGAAATGCGATATTTCACAGTGCATTTTTTCCCCACAGAACAAAAATCCTCCTTTAATCCTCATATTATCACATCTTCATTTTTAGGGCAGGTGTTACCTACCCTGTTTTACAGATGGAAAAATCAAAGCTCAATACTACTATTAGGTAAATTGGCACAGGGGAAAGTCAGGACTATTACCCAAATTGCTTAACTCTCAGTTCAGTATTCTTTCCATTAGGCAAAGAACATTTCCCATGGTACTGAAATCTTGCATCAGCACCCAGGCAATCTCCTTTTCCCATAATTTTTTATGTACATGTATAGGAGCACATACTTGTGAGCAAAGATTTTTTTTTATATTTCTTGCTCCCAGGATTTCCTGATATATCCCCCTTAACATAAAAGCACCAGATGAATACATATATATATACATACCGTAACTCCCAAGTGAGCCAAGAGATCATTTTAAATAATAATTTTAACATTACCTTACAGTACAAATGATATCCTTATTCTCAAAATAGCTTCCAGAACAGGAAAAAGAAATCCCCACCCAGAATATCAAAAAAAGCAAAATAATCACCAGTGGTAATTAATGAAGCCTAAGAATAAGGTGTAATCCAAAAGCTATAAATCTGACAGCTTCATCTCAAGACTCTGTTAGGGTAAGACAGGGTCATGTATAATATCCAAAATACTCCCAATCAAATAAAATCTTGCTGGTTTCCCCAGGGGAGACAGCTAATTTCAGATATAGGGGCTGAGTACATTTGTTGAATGAATAAATAAAGTAAGGGTGACAAAGTACAATGACGCAGCCATTCTAAGTAAATGAAAAAAGAATAATCTCCCTGTGGCTAAGGTGAACTACAGATCCTGTTTTGGGGTAGAGCTATGGAAATTAAACTATACATTGTAAAGTTCACAATATATTATAAAGATATATATCCTTGCTACTCTGTATCACTTTATGAGGAACGAATCAGATTCTTACCCAATAACTGGATGTTTGAAGCCAAGCTTCTTGGTGGCCTCTTCTATTTCCTTTTCCAGCCAAGGTTGTGGGCGGATCAAGTATTTGACAAACTGAGACACCCACCACACTGCGGGATCACCGTGGACTCGAACAAGTCGGTCTGCAAGGTCTTCTGGTACAGCCAGGGGCAAATACGGAGGACGAGGATGAAGACTGTCCACAATCGGGAGCTCGACCACCTGGACATTTTTGTCCTTTATTTCACCTAGAAGAGTATCAAAACATCATCATCGCCATGTTGTGGTGCTCATACAACTACCATTTAACAAGGACTCTGGTGCTTTCATTCACAGCAACTCCAGAGAAGTACAATTTTCACTTTACACAGGTGTTTACACTGGTGCCCAAGATGTTAGCACAAAAGTGACAGAGCTGCAGTTCACATTTCGGTCGATGTGCCTCTCGAGTCCATGGCCTTTTCTTTTCTATCACAATATGCTACGAAATCAACACTTCTTTCCCAAATAAGGATGGTGTCTAGTACTCAAAGTATCTATCTAATCAGGGAATAACCATACTGCCAGTGGACACAGCCAGCTAGGCAAAGTTCTGATTTTTGTAATTGTTTTTTTTTAATTAGACATAAAGTGTTCTCAAAACTTACAGCCTGTCATTATAGCAAACGGCTCTTGCATTATTTTCATGAGAGAGCAAATGACTCTGGAGATTCCTAAAGATTACAATGCTAAGCCAAGCAGCTATGCCTTTTTAAGAAAAGAACTTCAGATAATTCTAGTCTTTTTTTTTTCTTGGTAAAAATAGAGCTATTATATTCCCCATTATGATAGTAACAGAATATGTGTTTACCTGGATTTTAATTTAAAGTTACAACAGAGATTAGATGCTAATTTTTGTAGATGAAGATTAGTTTCAGAATCCAACTTCTATATGTCATTAATGTTACTGCTCTATTAATTTCATAATTGCATTTCATTAATGCAATAAAAACCCAAATGTGATAGCCAACATCCCTAAACTTTATTTGTATTTGCAGTATATTTGGAAAAGAGCTTGCTGTTCTCCTTAAGACCTGCTTACAAGAAAAACTATTTATACTAGAGCCTAGCCTATTGAAGAGGTTTTACCAAAGCCTAACCAACATGGGGGAAAGAGTATCTCATCACAGGTCCACTAAAAAACAAACCTAATCAGAGGGCTATGGAATACTTCCTTTCCCCCATATATACCACCATATCAATAGGAATGAGTAGTAACAAAGGATTATAGCTCAAAGAGCTGCCTACTTAAGGAGTCTTTAAGAAGACCTAAAAACCATAAATACACAGATGGCAAATAAACATATGACAATCAACATTATAGATCAGTAGTATGTTGCATCTTAAAACAGGATACCACTACATGCCTCTTAAGAATGGCTAAAATCTAAAACAACACCAAATGCTGGGAAGGATATGGAGCCACAGGAACTCTCACTCATTGCTGATGGGAATGCAAATGGTACAGCTATTGTGATGAACTGAATGTTTGTGTCCTCCCAAAATTATATGGAGCTCTAATCCCTCATGTGATGATTATTAGGAAGAGGGGGCCTTCGGGCGGTAATTAGGTTTAGTTGAGGTCACGAGGGTGGGGCCCCTATGATGGGAATGGTGCCCTACAAGAAAGGGAAGATACCAGAGCTTCCTCACTCTATTGAGTGAAGATGCACCAAGAAGGCATCCGTCTGCAAGCCAGGAAAGGGCACTCACCAAAACCTGAATTTGCTGACACTCTGCTTTTGGACTTCTAAGCCTCCAGAACTGTGAAAAATAATGTCTGGTGGTTTCGCCACCCAGTCTATGGTATTTTATTATGGTAACCCAAGCAGACTATGACAGCCTCTTTGGAAGGCAGTTTGCAGTTTCTTACACAGCTAAACATAGTCTTACCATACAACCCAGCAATTTCTCTTTGGTATTTACCCAAATGACATGAAAACATATGCCCATGCAAAAATCTGCACATAAATGTTTATACCAGCTTTATACATAATTGCTAAAAACTGGACGTAACCAAGATGTCCCTCATAGGTGAATAAATAAACAAACTGTGATACACCTATACAATTCAATATTATTCAGCAATAAAAAGATATGAGCTGTCAAGCCACAAAAAGACACGGAGCAACTTTTTTTTTTTAAAGCAGTCAGTCAGAAAAGACTTCATAATGTACAATTCAGACTATATGACATTCTGGTAAAGGTAAAATTATGGAGACAGAAAAAAAAGATTAGTGATTGCCAGAAGCTGGGGGTAAGAGGAGGGGTCAGTGGAAGTGGACACGGGGTTTTTAGTGCTCTGAAACTGTTCTGTATGATTATGTAATGGTGGACACATGCCACCATACACTTGGCAAGACTCTTAGAACTACAGAACTCAAAGACTGAACCTTAATGGCAAACTTTAGATAACAATAATGTATCAACATCAGTTCATTGATTATAACAAATGTACTACACTAATGCAAATGCTAATAATAGGGGAATTGGGCCATGGAGGAGGGGAGGAGGAAGCAGAGGAAGAGGGAACATTTGGGAACACTATGCTTTCTAATAAAATTTGTGGTAAACCTAAAACTGCTCTAAGAAATAAAATATATCAATTAAAAAATACATGCATTCAAAAAGACTTAAAGAATATACATATACATTTTATTTAAGGTATTTTTATTTTCTTTGTTATATTTTCTATACTTTCTGGGTTTTTCAGCAATAGGTATTTATTGCTTTATATTTAAAAATAATTATGCCCAACAGAATTAATAAATTTGGCATTAACAGAATGACAATATGATCCAGATAAAATTAAATCTGGAAAACTGTGACACCACAGTCCAGTTAAAACAAACTTTAATCCTTCTTTTTTTCTTGTCATATACTAATTAAATCTCATTCTACCAACCCCCTTGGGTTCTCTAGAGAGAATAAATGAGGACATTCTTTAAAAATTTTAAAAAGACACCACAGAAACTCTAAAAATTATTAATGATTGGCTTGACTGGTGTGGCTCAGTTGGTTGGGCATCAGCTTGCAGGGTGAAAGGTCGCCGGTAGATACGTCATCAGGGCACATGCCAGGATTGTGGGTTTGGTCCCTGGTGGGAACGCATGCCAGAGGCAATAAATCGATGTGTCTCTCTCACATCGATGTATCTCGACCTCTCCACCTCCCTCCTTTCCCCTCTCTCTAAAAATAAATAAATAAAATCTTCTAAAAAAATAAAAGAAAAGGTGCCTGTCCCAGCCACTCCCCACCTCCCTCTTTAAAAAAATTATTAATGATGGGAAAAGATAAGGTGTTTGCTTTGACTTAAGTGGGAGCTAGGCCTGGAAAGGGTTCCTTTCAATGAAACATCTAACCAACTAACAAAGGCTAAACTGATCACAAATTAGAAATACAAAGAGTTTTCTATTAAAAGCTTTTTCAGTCCAACTGTACGGCTATTTGGAGAAATAGCTTAAATTGAATAAAGTATGAGTCAGAGGTTACGTCATACCTCTCTCCCTGGGAAGAGACTTGTTTTATCTGAATGTATTTAATTTCTACTTCAGTATAGATAATTTCAAGTTGACAACTGTAAGAACTTTCTGGTCAATATCGATATGAAGGCTATAAGTTGATAGAAGTGAAAGGGCAGCTTTTCGAAACCCTCTTTCTTTTATGGCAAACAGATACAATAAATTGGACATCATGTTTAACAGTTTCTTAGTCTTTGCTAGTTGATGAAATTTAAAAGAAATCAAAGTGATATATTAAGCTCTTTTCCCTATTTATTGTTTCCAGATTGTTGTTAACACAGTAAAAACAACTCTTAAAATGAACAATATTAATATGATATTTACTGAAATGTCTCTCATGTATAACGTGTCACACCCATTAACAGTCCTCAATCCTTCACTTAAGCCTATCTAAGGAGCCTGGTCAGGTTCCGATGCAATAATGCGTGCTTTCTTTCATTCCAGCACCACACAGCATGGAGATTTCATACTGAACTTTAAAAAGAAATGGACTCAAGAACAGGTGTCTCAGGCTAAATCGGGAACTGCACAAGCGAGCTTTGTGTGAGGGAATGATAAGAAATCATTTAAAATTTTAATTGAAGAAGGCCAGGCACCAGAGGCAAATAGCATGCAATTTTTTTAAATGCTAAATAAAGCCAGCTGTCAAAAAGGGCAAGCTCACTGGCGGCTACAGCTATTCACCTTCACGCAACAAAACACAAAAGCTCTCTATTTCTTGAGGTGTGTTTTATCCACATGGTGACTACAGCCACTGCACACCATTTCCACACCCTGGGGTCAAGTTGCCACAGCACGCGCATAAAATTCAAAGTGAAGAAAAAATGACTTTTTAGCTATCTGTTCTTTTAAATCATCTACGATTACATCTCTTTTAATTAATTTAGGAAGAGAGTTGACTGCACCACTCTCACAGTTCTATGTAAGAGCCACTAAGAGAAAGTGAATTCTTTCATTTAGTGCTGCTAGGGAAAAATGTGTCCAGATCTCTCTTTTGAATTGGGACACTGAGTGGTAGGTTGAAAAAAATGTGTTGTCTCACATTCCAATGACAAAAGAAATTGTAAAATGACAAGTAAGAAAATAAAAGATTCTGAACTTTTACTTTCTCATTTCTGGTAGTCACTACTAAACATACAGAAGAGAAAAGCCAAGAGTAGAAGCAATGGCCTTTAAAAAAAAATCCACAAACTGTACAGTACTTTTCTGTAAATATCTCTTACTTGTGGTCCTTGATAGTTTTTCATTAATTTAAACCAAACTAAACATAAAACTGGATATCAACATATTATGTTTTGCTTAAAAAAGCAATAGCAATAGCTTTAGAATGCTAGTTTGTCCTTGACAATAGATAATTTCAGCAAAACAGAGCTGTGGAATGATTTCTTTCCCCATTATTTTTAAAGAGTGACATGGCTAGACAGAGGGTTCCGGCTATTATTTTTAGCTGCAATGCAAAGACTGCTTTCAGACCTTCTCCAGATGATTCTCCCGCTCCCTTTTCTTTAATTTGCTCAGCATACTCTAAAGACACAAGCAATTCATTACCACGAGACAGAACTTCGAGGTGGTTTTTAACAAATGGTTTGGCAAATGTATTAATTTACAGAAATGTTTTCTTATACATGTGTAGCCACTCTGTTTTTACCCAATTACACAGATAATTTACTAAAATAGAGAGGAGTATGTATAAATAAATAGCTAAGGGCATATTACAGTTGTTACAGTAAAATATATTAGTCTTTTTGTTAAACAACTGAAAATGTCATCAAATATAATTTATATAAAATTACAGCCATTTTATATACAATCATAGAAACTAAAATTACTATTTACATTAACACATATTTCTTTTCAGGCTAAAAAGAATGTTAAAAAGAGATTTCATTTAAGCAAATGAGAAATATTTAATTTAAATTATATATCCACAGCAGACCAAGGAACAATGATTTCGTTCCTATATATATTAGTTAGCTCAATAATTACATAATAGAATTAATAATATTTTTAAAGTAGCTAAAAGCTATTATCAGATTTTTTAAACTGTCATGAATATAAACATAACATTTATTACTCATACAAGGGATGCTGGCCTGCACAAACTACAAAATTAGGGAATCTTTTATACCTCTCCTGCCTTTATTTTTGGTGCTCAGAATATTTTTCAATTGACATGGAGTAACTTACTCTTTCTTCCTTCAGGAAAAATTATTTCACATTTAACTATTTGATTATTTAACTGTCACATTTTAAATTATCCTAGCAAAAAAAAACCATGCATCTCCCAATGTAATTGAATACTTTCCTATGTTCTTAATTTAAAAAGTACAAATCTTTCAGGGTAACATTCATTGCTTATATCCATACCACTGTTTACTACGAAGGGTTGAGTAATACTAATCATGGCATTCCAATGCCATTTCCTCAATTCAATTAAAAAATTTCCTAACAAGCAATTCTATATTAACTTGACTACCTTTTGCCGATAATCCTCAAAAGCATCGTTGCATTTATTTACTGCTTTTCCCAAATCATTGCTAAGTGTTATAAAATGACATGTTAGCCTTGACTACTGGTTAGCTCAGTTGGTTGGAGCATTGTCTGTATACCAAAAGGTTGCAGGTTCAATTCCTGGTGAAGGCACATACTTAGGTTGCAGATTTGATCCCTGGTCTGGTTGGGGCTTGTACAGGAGGCAACTGATCAATGTTTCTCTTTCTTTCTTTCTCTTTCTCTCTCTCTCCCCTGCCCGCCCCTCACTAAAATCAATAAAAACATATCCTTGGGTGATGCTTAAAAAAATTACCCATTAAATTCCTATGAATAAGAAACCTGCCATAAAGATTGCAGTTATTCTGAATGTAAACCTTGGTTTATAATTGCACCAACTATTCAATGACAATTAAGAATGAATATAAAACACAGGTTTATTTAACTGAAACACTATCATTTCCCTACTTCTACAGCTAAAAAAAAACTTGCCCTGAGCACCCTCTATCAGATCTGCTTTGGAGTACCTTGTGAAATACAAACCTAATTAGACTGGTTTTTTAGTCACTTTCTACCAAAAGATAACTGAGAAGCAGATGGTTTAATGCTCTCTTCCACATAATTTAGGCAATCAGAGGCAGAGGGAAAAGTAATGCTCAGGCGTTCTGATACGTCAGCACTCCTCTATGTAAGATATGACAGGCATATAAGCATTTTTATCGTCACCTACCCAGTACTCCAAGTGTGCAGAATTCTATACCTAAGATTTCTGGTCATTTTACAACTTCTTCAAGACCAGTTCAAATGTCATTTCTGGCTAGAATGACTATACCTCCCAGTCCTTTGGGGTTTTTGTTTAAATATTTATAACATCACTAACTACATTTTACCTCATGAGACAGAATTTTTTAATTATTGTATTAATTTCCTATTTAGATTGGGAGCTTATTAATTTGGGGCAAAATTTTAAAAACACTATTCACAAATTTATGATGGTTGAAACTATGTATTTGTTTGGTAACTATTACTGTAGAGTAGGAGTCAGCAAACTTGTTTTGTGAAAGTTATATAGTAAATATTTCAGGCTTTGAGGGCTACATGGTGTTTGCTGCAACTATTCTACTCTGCCACTGTAGTATGAAAACAGCCATAGCAATAAGTTATAAATGGACAGGGCTGTGTTTTAATAAAACTGCATTTATAAAAAATGGCAGACTGAATGTCACTGAGGACCACAGTTTGGTAGCCCCTTTATTAGAGCATAAGATTTTACTTGTAACACACTGCCAGAGAGATCTTGGTAGCTTTACCATACATTACCACCTGCCAGGAGATAATATGGGCAGTAAAAATATCTTTTAACATATGGTATGAGGTGACGAAGTTTGATAAACACTGCCCTAGAGAAACTACCATATGCGCATGGAGACGAGCACAAAGATATTCATTACATCACTATTTATAATGGTAAAAACTTGAAATAATTTAAATGTCCATCGATGAGGGAATACACAAATCATGGCACAAATGTACAGTAAAATATAATAGGTGAGTGAACTAAATACCCACTTATTAACACATATATAATGGGTACCTCTAAGATGGTCATTGATGGCAAGCATTAAGATAACCTTACCTCTGAAAGAGAGATAGCACATCACTTTTAAAATGTTAATATTATACTCTTAAAAGGCTATCTAACCCTCTGAACTCAATCCAGATACGAATGTCTAGACATTTCCAAAGGATGCAGGTGGATTGCCTATTGATTCTGAAAGCTCAGTGTGGTAGCCCCAGTTGGAATTGGATATAATCCAGAAAAAAAGGGATTCAGAGTGCAATGTATACTTTTGCCAATTCTATTATTGGATATTTCAAACTGCAGGGATCAAGATTGGCCATGGGTAGCAACAGAAACAGCTACTAACCCAGCACACTCCCCAGTTCCTGCCCTACTGTCTAATTTCTGCAAATACAGCAAGATGGGCAGTGACAGCAGAGAAAGGAAAACACTGGTGTGATTTACCGTTTTATGAACTGTTCTTTCCACCATGCCTTAAAATCCCATTGGAGTGTTCTAGCTAGTTCTTTCCTAGGCACAACCTAGACATACTGTACTCTCCCAAAATAAAAATAGCTTCAAATATTTAATAGCCAAAAACTAGACAGGAGAGGAGCAAGCCACAGGGCTTCGGTACTATATATTGGGTTGCTTACCTAAACACAATCTCTACTGGTCTGGCACATGTAGTTCCATCTAGTCAATAGACAGGTATTAGAGGATTGGTCAGTCAAAGGCCCTCACTTTTATGTATTGGGCTGGCCAAAAAGTCTGTATGGTTTTCTTGGCAAAATAAAAGACGCACTTTTCATTTTCACCAATAACTTTATTTATTTTTAAATGTTTCTTTATTTTTTCAAAAATATTTTAATTTATTTATTTTTAGAGAGAGGGGAAGGGTAGGAGAAAGAGAGGGAGAGAAACATCAGTGTGCAGTTGCCTCTCTCTCACCCCCTACTCTGGACTTGGTCTGCAGCCCAGGCATGTGCCCTGACTGGGAATCAAACCAGCAACCCTTTGGTTCATAGGCTGGCACTCAATCCACTGAGCCACACCAGCCAGGGCACCAAGAACTTTATTAATTTGAATATTTTTAGTACGTTGGGTATTTCATGCATGGAATAGCATTAATTGTTCTCAAATAAGGTCCCAATTTGATTGCTATCAACTTCAACTGGTCTACCTGACCATGGAGCGTCATCAGATGAGAAATCTCCAGCACAAAACTTCACAAACCACTTTTGACACGTTTGCTCAATAACAGCACCTCTCAATACACTACACAAATCTTTTTTGTTTCAGTTGCGTTTTTATCTTTCTTGAAAAAATAAAGCACAATATGCAGAAAATGTTGCACATTTTCTTCCATCTTTAATATTAAAATGGCTATGCAAAAATTCACCAATTTTGATAAGTTTCTTAAAAAATACACACTGATAGGACAGCTGTCACAATAGAATCTAACAAAATTGTTTCTAATGAAAGTAAAGACAACTAAGCACTACTACAGCCATCTTACAGAAAAATCCAAACGAACTTTTCAGCCAACCCAGTATTTCTAATATTCAGATCCTTAAGCTTTGCTCAAATCAATTGGTAGTGTTTTGAAAAAACTTCTTCACTCAAATCTATCCTCCACTTGTAGGCAAGTTACTTGGATATTCACATCTTGAGTATGTTTGATTCCTAAGCATTAATTCTGACACAGCTCCCATGACACAGAACCTTCACAGGAATTTATTCTTTGTTTCTCTTAGTACTATGAACATATTAAAGCTCCAAGACAGCATGTTTTATTCCAAGCCCCTTCCTCCCTCCCCAAAGCATCATCCTATCAGCTTGGAAAGCCATCCTATTTGGCTTGGAAAGCCAAAGAAGCAACTGAAGACCAACTACTTTGTCAGGAGGGTTCCTTCACAGTGGTCAGTCATAGCTCAAGTTAAGAAGGCAACCCAGTCCCCAAAACTGGGGAATTGGTCAAGTTTCTTTGACAGGAGCATATTTCTGGGGCCTTAAGTCTAAACACTGGGATTTTACTGAGCAATCTAAATAAAACCCAAGAGAAATGATGATCACCCTGTGGGCTGAGGAAGTGAAGGAGCTCTTCCAAGTTTCATTAATGTTGACTGTGAAGTCTCTCAAGAGAAGCCTGGCTAAAATCCCATGACCCAATCATGCTTTTGTTGTTATTTTGCTGTTCCCATAAAACTAAAGTGGTAATAAGAACATACAAGGTGATTGAGAATATACAAAGCACTATCAAATGTATTATCACTCTGAATCCTCATTATAACTCTGTAAGGTACATAGAACGGGTATTAAGAAAGACTGTGAGACACAAGTGAAAGTCACACAGCTAATAGCTGCTGATTCCAAATCAACGCCATTGATCTGACCTTGTTATGTAGACTATGCTTTCCTCACCCTTCGAAAGCCCACCTGGGGTTCCCAATGATGGCTTTAATTCCAGAAACAGTTTCCCTATCCTCTGATGACTCATGGAACTTTTTATTTCTTTTACGACACTTAATGTAGCCCACATTTGTTACATTTACAGATCTGTGGGTCTTAACATACTCTCAATGGAAGTTCCTGAAGGACAGGGACTGGGTCTTTCTTATCTTTGTATCACCCTTTAATAGCATCTAGATCTTCATAGCATCTAGAAACACTCAAATTTTTACTTGATGACTCATGTTCTTCCCTGTTTATGTGGGTGATCCACCTGCTTAGAAACTTTGTAATAAAACACTTTATAAATGTGCCTATTTATGTTTATACCTAAATAAATACACAGTATTTGTATAGCAATTGTACTTTTTAAAAATAAAGTTGGACATCAGACTTTTGAACAAGCATTTAACCTCAATTGCAATAATATATCTTTTTGAAGAATCAACTTGACTTATTGTATTACACTTACAATGTCTTGCTTCCACAGAATACAACCTGCATTGCTTAAAGGTTCTTATATTATATTGTAGATTAAACTTTAATTGAATAAAAAGGAGTACCTCTTCAGGAAAAGGTGGGAAATTCAACTCTAATCCTTTTCAGTACTGCCAGGAATATTTTTATTCCTTGAATTCTGAGAAGTATAACAGGAGAAAGAATCCTAATCCCTAAAGTAACACCTAGGGATATTTACAATTCTGTAATTTGTTCTTGAGCTTCTGTTAAAGGCAAGAAAAATGTGAGAAGGGAAGCCTATTACTTATGTAAGTTACATACAAATATATACAAAATATATATTATACTGTCATCTAATGTATAAACCTCTATTGAGCTTTCTTATTGAGCAACATCCTTTTGGAGGGGAAAAAGGATATGTATAATTTCACTAAAGCTCATGAACTATTACTGTTTCTTATTCCAAGAAATTAGGCTATAATTTATATATACCTGAGGAAGAGAGAGAAGCACATTTTAGATTTGTTGTGTATCATTCCCAGCTCTCTGGCACATAAAGCTAACCAAAAGGGTAGTAGGCATTCTTAACTTTCTTCAGCTTTTCAACAATTATCTTATTTGTAGAATTATTCTAAACATTCTTGAATGTGACCTATATGTTATAAACAAATAAGACTTATCAAAAATGCTATTGATTAGATTCTTCTTGTTATATACTTCGATGTTTGACTCAAAATTTAAATGTGACTGAGCCTCAAAGGCTTACATAGGTATGTCTCAGGAAAACAGAAAAATCCAAATATTTAAAGAAGGGAGGGAGGGAACTAGTAACGAATCAGGAGACTACTAGCCTATATTAAAAAAAATTCTTTACTTTATGAAAGGATTTCCTTTGGGAATCATTTACATAGTACCACTAGAATGCTTAAAACATGACTTGGTATATAATAATTCAATTTGTAGCAAATCTTTAAGAAACCCATGTGTAACATAAAAGGTTTGTCAGCATTTACGAAAACACTGATAATTTCTGAAACAGGTATCAAGGCTTTGTGGCCCAGGCATCCCACAGGAAATAAGAGCACCTGAATTCTCTTTCTAGCTCTAGCAACTCTGGATAGGTTCTAAATAGACTTAAGAGAACTTTTTGAAAACTTTTCAAATGAAATTGTTTCTACTACACAATTACTTTGATGTTAATTTTATATTCCTACTTCCTAAATCATAACTTTTTGCTTCTAAAGTCATTCTGCCAGAACCTTGTCTAAAAAGGGCAGAATATATTGCTAAAAAAATTCATTCTTAACAAGAGATTTTTTTAAATCTACAATTTAGTAAAAGTGCCTCATATAGCTTACAGGATAACTGTTTGAGATTTAGACTGGGTACAGGAGAGGTGGATTTTATTGGTTTCTTTTATCACATTTATTGTGCTCTGGTCAAGTGGATGGCACTGTGTAAATAACCCAGCAGGTCTAGGCCTTACGATAAAATAAACAGCTAAAATTCACTATAAAATAGTGCTTCTTAAAGCCTTTCATCAAAATGTGTTCTAAAATTTGGGAACCAAACATAGACAATGAAAACAAGCTGCATGTGAAAATAATCTCACTGCCTTTTATACCTGTTAATCACTTTCCCTTGTGATTGATTAGACCCTATAAAAGTGGATGGGGTGGGGGGGTAGGTACTGAGTATCATGAGTTTTTTTTTTTTTTTCAGGGGGAGCTAAACTGGAGTTCAGAAGCTGAAGTTCCAAAAGCTGGTCCAAAGGTACACACTTCCAGTTAGAAGATGAGTTCTGGGGGTGTAATATACAGCATGGTCACTATAGCTAACAGTGCTGTATGGTAAATTTAAAGTTGCTAAGAGAGCAAACTTAAAAAAATTCTCATCATAAGAAAAAAAATTCTAATGACATGAGGTGATGGATTTAAGTAAATTTACTGTAGTAATCTTAGTACAATATGTACATATATCAAATCACTGTGTTTTATACTTTAAACTAATATAATGTTGCATGTCAATTATGTCTCAATAAAACTGGGAGAAATATGATCAACTGACTTAGAGCACGAATGAATTGCCTTTCTATTCTCTGTATATAAAATGATAATGCAAAATTGTTGTCATATTGTGATCATCGAAGTTTTAAAATGCAAGATAAACAGCACTAGGGAAATGTTTTGGGCAGTTTCATTAATAAAAATATCATGTTGCTTTTTTCTGGATATTACGAGTTTGTAGTATTTGTCAGCTTTTAAAAATTTACCAAGAGTAAACCCTAAAAATATATTAAAAACAAAATAAATTTTTTAATTTTTAAAAGAGTATAATGATTCCTAAATAACACCAAGAGCCAGCTGTCTGAAAGCATTTTGACTTCTAACTTTGCCCATTCTCGGAAGCAAAAACAAAAGAAAGAACATTGGCTTCTGAACTGAACAAAATCATATAACCATCCATAAGCCAATCCTATAAGGACATGTGTTTTCAAAACAAAAGCTTAACTGGTCTCTCAGTCTTCAAACTTTACTACTAACTACTTGTACTTACCCCAATGCTGCCTTGATCTCTCGCCTCTCCTTCACATGTGTCCCTGGCAGACGGTTCTTCCACCACGTCTCTACCTGGCTGACTCCTATTCATACTTTCTGTCTTAGCTTAAAAATCACTTCCTCCAGAGGAATCCCTGACACGGGTTACATACGTGCTTCAGAGTATTATCAACTTACTCATATCACAATATATGTATTTTTTCACAGTATATTTTAATGTTCATTCAGCTGTCTGCCTTTTCCCATAGCCTACTCCTGACAGGGCAGAGACTTCACTTGTCTTCTTCATGTAGCCCAGCATGGTGTCTGCACACAGAAAGTTCTTTTCTCAAATTATTATTTTAAGGTTTCCTCCACATACAGATGCCAAATAAAACACTTTGACCAAAAGCCTTTTTTTCAATTTTAATTGTTGTCCAAGTACAGTTTTCTGCCCTTTACCCCCATCCCTCTCCAACCAAAAGCCTTTTTAAATGAGGTATAGAGAGAATGTAACCATCCAGTTTAGATAACTAAATATGGCAAACGGCAATCTGCCTAAACATGTACTTAAATCGGCACTTTCAGGGCATTAAATTTTATCACATTTCTAAATGCTGTTTCTTACTAGTCATTATTTTCACTTAAGAGAAAGTTTGCCAATTAGATTTATTAAAATAAGTAATTTAGCTCAGTTCGTTGTATATTTATTAAGACAATGGGGGAAAGATGAGAAGGAAATACAAAATAGCCAAAGTGATTTAACTGCTAATCTGAATAAATGTTCAATTTTTAGAATGAAAAAAAAAAAGCAGTAGAAAATTGCTTAAATGGTTGAGCTTTTCTGTTGCCAAACCATCTATTCAAGAGCGTTTATATCAACTATAAAAGCATTCTGGAAGCTAGTTGTCACACATCGCCTATACACACAGTCAGTGTTCTTTAAACAAACCACTAATTGTTGAAAGATACTTCAAACCATTAAACACCAAGACTCACATTCTGACTTATCGTAAGAAACCTATTTGGAAGACTCAGGCTTATTGTATGTACTAAGTTCAGGTTCAGGAAATGTCTTGTGATGTGGAAAATCAAATCGACGATTTCATCAGCAACTTCAGAATGGACATTGACAGATGACAGAAAAGATTATTATTATAATTTTTAACTGGAAGCATAATTTTTAACATTTTTGCTCACTTAAACAAATTACCACATAGGATATGGTTTCATACACAAATATAAAATAATGAAGAAGAAAAACAGAACTCAACCTACAATAAGGAATGACTCAGCTACTGAAATGATCAGATGTGCACACTGGTTACTGTGGTGGTGACAGGTCTGAAGATGAATCACTGAACTCCACCTGCAGGCACATCATGTCCAGTATGTATGAACAATAATAATTTCACGACAGCTGTGCCGAGGGAAGTATCCCAAGATTCTTTGTATAAGCCAGAACAAGAACAGATATAATTGATTATGGCTAACTAAAGGATTAATGTCAAAGAGCTTATTAAATTTTATTTTAAATTTTATTCTGCTTCTTCTAAGCCTACAAATAAGTTAGTTTCTCCAAAAGGTGCATAGTAGATGATGTACTATATATAAACAGAAAGAGAAGTAGATGGTGACCATACTTTGCTATGCTCAAACATAATTCTCCTCCTTTTGGATACAAGGTCAGTATCTAAATTATTTTAGTTATGCAAGCATAAAATAATCACTAGTTTAGTTAATTAAATGTGTCCAAAAGGCATAGTTTAATTGATTAGCATGAATAAAAATGTATGATTTTATATAATACCTATAGTGATAAAGGAAAGATCTATTTAATTAAAATTATTAATTCTGTTACCATGATAAAATATTGCAATAACTTCTTTAACCAGGGACTGAAAATGACTAAGAAGAAAATATCATTGACAACTTTTCAGTACTGAAAATTATATGGAAGGCTTGGAAAAAGTTATTAAGATGGGGGAGGTAAGAGGGTAGAAATACTACGATTAGTCATTTTATTTAATTCCTAGACTGAGGAATTTCTATGCCTCTAATCATATTTCTCCTGGGTAAGGTGTTTGGCATGTGTTTACTGAGAAGGGCTTAGACTGGAGGTAGGTGGAAGTAAATGTACTAACCAGAGTTGTTACTTATAAGCTGTGTAACTATCTATTAGGTCTTAGATTCCGCATATATTAATACAAAGAAAGACGGATTTGTTTAATTATAACATTAAGAAACTCTGAATGTTTCAAATTCAAGCCATTGTAATCTTCATATCCTATACATACAAAATGTACAAGGATTAAAAATCAAACCAAATAACTAGTTGTAGCCTATAGGCAGGGCCAAAATATATACTAAATTTGATAAGTCTAGTGAGGCCAACTTTTCACTTTTCTGTTAACTCGATACTACCCCAAAAATTTCCTCTCCCTAAACAGTAATAGCTAAAAACCTTGCCCTACTCTAGTTATGTACTTCTGCAATCAAAGAAGATTGAAACTGAACTAAGTACACAAAATGAAAAAGTTAGCCTCAGTAAGCCTGACAGAGTTGCTTTTCTTGTATCTTCCTAACTTTGATATGTAACAGACAGTAAACCAATGGAAGATGTAACCTCAAAACTAAAGCTCAGTTAGATTATATATTAAGAGGATCACTTTAAAATTAGAAGGTACAAAGAAAAACATGTGTTGATCTATAGAATAAGGCTCCTAAATATGCTAATGAAGCCAAAACTTACATCACAAGAATACTTTAAACCATATAGAACCTTTTAAAGCACTTTATAGAAATTATCCAATTAGATTTCCTGACCACTTCTGTGAAGCGTCAGATATTATCTGATGTTTTCCAAAGGACAAAAAGAAACAAAGGAACGAAAGTTACTCACTTTGCCAATGACATAGCTTCCTATTCCACCACTAGGTTTTTTTTTTTAAGATTTTTATTTATTTCTTTTTAGAGAGATGGGAAGGAAGGGAGAAACAGAGGGAGAGTTACATCAATGTGAGAGAAAAACATCGATGGGTTGCCTCTTGTAAGTGCTCCAACAGGGGACTGAACCCACAACCCATGCATGTGACCTGACTGGGAATTGAACCTATGACCTTTTGCCTTATGGGAGGACACCCAACCAACTGAGCCACACTGGTCAGGGCCACATCTAGTGTTATAACTTGTGAAAAAAAGATGATCAGCCCCATGAGAAATTATATTCACTGAAATGCCTCAGCCTTTTGTAAAAACTTTGACTTCCCACAAGATGTGAGTGCAGACGTAGTCTTGCTTAGAATTTCACCTGATACTTAGTTCAGTATTTCCCACACTTCAGGCACTCAATATGTATTTGCTCAACGAATAAAAGCTATTAATGGTAACTAACAATTACTAGAACTCA
This sequence comes from Carollia perspicillata, assembly GCA_004027735.1. NCBI lineage: Eukaryota > Metazoa > Chordata > Mammalia > Chiroptera > Phyllostomidae > Carollia > Carollia perspicillata. The sequence goes on from PVKM010000403.1 coordinate 29,181, forward strand.
TATATTAGGTGCTGTGCTAAGTACATTACACATACCATTTCATTTAACCCTACTGACAACTCAAAGAGGTATTTTACTGATGAGGAAACTAAAGTCTAGGTTAAGTAACTTGGCCAAGATTACAGAGGAAGCCCAATTTTAGACCTTGTTTAAAGATCATTGATTAGAAAAAAAACAGACTTCCAATAAGAAACTCTCTCTATATATTCTATTCCCTCTACCACCAGATGTTAAAAGAGACAAGGGAAATTACTTGCTGATATTTATAACTCTTATAGTATAGTATAGTACCTATAGCATATTACCTTAATCACATTATTGGTCATCAAATATTTCCTGAGTAAAATGTAAAATTATGTACACAAATTACGCTTCATTGTCCTCAAATGTAAAATGGAGATAAAGGTACCTCATGGTTCAAAAGTTTGGTCTGTGGGTCTGACAGCTTTGTCAGAAATGCAAATTCTTAGGACTCACCCAGACCTACTGAATCAAAAACTAGTGTTTTAACAACAAGTCTCCCAGGAGATTCTCATGCACACTTAAGTTAAAAAACAAAACAAAACAAAACACCCAGGTCTACCTTACTTATAATATAAATAAATACAAGGATTAGCTGAGGTCAACAATGTGAAGCAGGGTCAGGCCTGGTTAGTACTTGGATGGGAGCCCACCTGGGATTACTGGTGCTGTATGCTTTTTTTTTAATTTTATTTTTTATTTTAATTGTTATTCAAGTACAGTTTTCTGTCGTTTACTCCCATCCCTGGCCACCCCCCCAGTGCTCCCCACCTCCCTCCCATTTCTACCCCCCTTAGTTTTTGTCCAGGTGTCCTTTATACTTGTTCCTATAATCCCCTCCCTTTGCTGTATGCTTTTTACCTAGGAATAAATCTAACCCAAGATGTAAAAAATCTGTACTCGGAAAATTACAAGACACTGAGGAAGATACAAATAAATGGAAGCATATTCCATGTTCATGGATAGGAAGAATTAACATCATTAAAATGCCCATTATGACACAAAGCAATCTACAGATTCGATATAGTTCCTATCAAGATTCCAATGATATATTTCACAGAACTAGAGCAAATATTTCAAAAATTTATCTGAAACTACAAAAGGCCCGACATAGCAACAGTGATCCTGAGAAAGAAGAACAAAGTTGTAGGAACCACACTACCTAATATCAAACTATATTATAAGACCATAGTAATCAAAATAGCATGGTACTCACATAAAAACAGACACAGAAGAGAATAGAGAGCCCAGGAATAAACCCACACCCTTACAGTCAATATTTGACACAGGAAACAAGCATATACAGTGGACTAAAGATAGTTTATTCAATAAATGGTGTTGGGAAAATTGGACATGTACAGAAAAATGAAACTAGACCACCTTCTCACACCACACATAAGAATAAATTCAAAATGGTTAAAGACTTAAATGTTAGACTGGAAACAATGACAATCCTAGAAGAAACATAAGCAGCAAGATCTCAGACATAGCTCATAGCAATAGTTTATCAGATAGATCTCCCCAGGCAAGGGAAACAAAATAAACAATAAATAAATGGGACTACATCAAACTAAAAAGTTTTTGCATAGCAAAGGAAAATATCAACAAAATAAAAAGGTACCCACAGAATGGAGAACATATTTGTTGATATATCTGATAAGGGGTTAATATAAAAATTTCATAAAGTACTCACAAAACTCAACACCAAAATAACAAGCAACCCAATTAAAAAATGGGTGAAGGAACTGAATAGGCACTTCTCCAAAGAGGACATAAAGATGACCAATAGACATAAGAAAAGATGCTCAACATCACTAATCATCAGAGAAATGTAAATGAAAACCACAATGACAAACCCTCTCACACCTGTCAGAATGGCCATCACCAATAAATCAATAAACAACAAGTGCTAGTGAGGATGTGGAGGAAGAGGAACCCTTTTGCACTGTTGGTGGGAATGCAGACTGATGCAGCCACTGTGGAAAGCCGTACAGAGATAATTGGAAAAATTAAAGATGGATCCTCCTTTTGACTCAAGGACCCCAGTTCTGGGAAGATATCTGAAGGAAACCAAAATGATAACTTGAAAGAACATAAGCACCCCTATGATCACTGCATCATATTTACAACCACCAAGGTAGAGAAGCAGCTCAAGTGTCCATCAAGAGATGAGTGGATAAAACAACTATGGGACATTTACACAACAATGGAATACTACTCAGCCATAAAAGAGAAGAACGTCTTACCCTTTGTGACAGTATGGATGGAGTTATGCTAAGTGAAATAAGCCAGTCAGAGAAAGACAAATACCATATGATTTCACTCATAAGGGAATCTAATGAATGAACACAAGAAAACAGAAATGGACTCAAGAGACGGAGGATGACAGCTAAGGGAAAGGGGCAGGGAGTGGAAGGATTGTGCAAAAAGGAAAAATGACTCATGGACATGTACAACAGTGTGGTGATTGCAGGGGTGAAGGGGATATAAGGGGACCTCGTGTAATGGAAATACGATATAAAAATCATTTAAAAATATCATGGAAGCACTCTAAAAAGTGAAAGGTATATCATCACCATTACCATTAAAAGAGTACATTTCACTCCTTTGAAAAAGCTTGGTGATTTTCTAAATCCAGATGAAAATAAACATCAGAAATGAAATAGATCTATCTCCTGATCGATCATGAGACACTTTTTAAATAATGTATTATTCTAGATATGTGGATGATGTACAGCATTCACAGACCCAAAGAAAAAGATGATTATGAGCCATACAGTTGTACAAAGAAATCTGATAATCTGGTCATGTGGCAGTTCAACCCAGAGACCTGACAAGTTGCACAGACTTCTTACCTGACCAGTGTCCAGCGGAGATGCCAGATCTGTCTGTGCAGGTCTCACTTACAGGTCTGAACACAGTTTCCCATCCACCAGTAGCATAGCGCCAGTTCTGAGATTCTAAGATAAGTGTTCGCTGGGTGCCATATGCAATCATGAAGCAGTAGACCACATGATGGAGTTGACAGCCATAGCCACAGCCTTTGTTGATATTACACACCAGCTTCTTGGCTTTGCTGCAGTCCTTGGGGTTCTGTCAGGGAGGAAGATAAACAAAGGTGAAGATAAGCCACACAGAGCAACTTCCCTTCACAGGTGATAAGTGCATAAATCATGTAAGACAGGACTGACCCAGTATATTTTATAAGGCAAAGAATCCAGCTTTAAAAATAGAAGTTCAAAGAAATTTTATGTGCATATTTAGGGAGACAGCAGTAAAAAAGAACAGTTACTTTGGAAACATCACTGAACAAATGTGAAATTAAGCAGCTACATTGAAAAGAATACTCTTTTCACTTCTCTATCATGCAGAACATACAAGCGTAGTCATCTCTGAACTCAAAGCTGCATACATTGAGATTTTTAGGAAGGAGGTAAAAAAGTTCATTTATTTCAGCTTCAATTCAGCATTCTGAGTGTACCTTCCCTGATGAAACTCAAATCATCTTAAAGGAAAAATTACAATATACCTTTTAATTCCACCTATCTCTAGAGTCCTAGATGTCACAAACAAAATCATATGGAAGTAAAGCCACTGAGTAAAAAGATATCTGAATTCAACAATTTCAAAATATCAGTCAGGGGACTAATAAAACCAATTTTGATAGCACTAGTAATTTTCACAATAAAATGTAGAACGCATTCTATATTAACTGTCTTGAGAATGTGATATGCCATTTTTGAGTCAGAAGGTTCATTTTCCTGTATGTATATTTGTTATTTGTATAGATCTATTCATCAGCTTATGTGAATAGAAAGTGATTAAAACACTTAATACTATCTAATAGTGGGTGCAATGGGCTTAGCTAATGTGAGAATTTTTTTGTCCATTCTAATATCAATTTTGCTGTAATTCATATGAGCTGTCGGTAAATATCCCCAGGCATCTTAGTTCTTCAGATAAAAATCTGTTTTGACAAGGACTCCTTAGCCTGAGAGGTTTTTCAAGCTGTTTTGTCTGAAAGGGAAAAGAAAGAATGGGTGCCTTAAGGAACAGGATCTTCTCTTCCAAAAAGCAAGAAGCCAAGTAACTAGTTCTCAATTTATATGAGCCTTGAATAAAGCAGTCGCCAAATCACAAATCTCCCACTATTTTCTAAGGGTATTACCTGTTCTGTGAAGTAGAGATCCCTAGGAGCAAAAGTTAGGACAGTGAGGTCGTAAAATGTCTCTGAAGGAAAAGCTGAGAAGGGAAAATGCAACAGTTTCTTTTAGAAGAGGTTATCTTTCGCATTCCAACACTGCAGGCTGGCCTTTTTATATCAAAGCAGAACCTATACCAGTGATTTTCAACCTTTTTCATCTCATGGCATATATAAACAAATTACTAAAATTTTGTGGCACACCAAAAAATATATTTTTTGGCCAATCTGACAAAAAATATGTATAATTTTGATTCATTCACACCAGACAGCTATTGTTGTGCTGGCTGTCATCTTTTTTTTTATTTGACAATCTAAGGAAAAAGAGGCCAGTTCCCCTGACTAAATAGTCAGGTACTGCATGTTTTAAAAATTCTTGCGGCAAACCTGTTGAAAATTGCTGATCTATACCATCGAGAGCCTTCTGAAGAGTTAGAGTTCTATGACTCCCAGAGAGCCCAGATAAAATTCAGCAAGAATTGGTCAATACTACTTCTCTAGTCAAGTGGTAGATTTGCTGATTCTTTTCTCTTAAGACTCTGACTCACAGCAGACTCCTATAGCAGTAAGAATTCCCATTCCAGTTGTTATAGCCACAACATATTTGAGAGGGACAGGGGGGTGCGATATTATGTTCACAGGGAGACCAATATCATTTACTTTCCGTACAACATTATACAAGCACCCTGGGAATAAACATCCTTCTGAAACAGATCCAATGCATTATTTTTAGCTCAAGTTAATAATAACTCAAAAAGAAAGCAAATAGATATTATAGAATGAATGGTACACCTGAAACCTATATGATTTCATTAACCAATGTCAACCCAATAAATTCAATTAAAAAAGAAGGCGAATAAAGAACACTGCCATTTGTCAAACTTTTCATGTTTTGTGTAAGAAATACAGCACCTGAATATCTCTAAAACTCATATAAATGAAAAAATTTTCATTTAGTTCATATAGTTTTCAATTAACTTTTTTCTTTCAGAACAGTTCATAGATGTACAAAACTAGTGCAAAGAAGTACAGAGATCCCATATACCTCACACCGAGTTTCCCCTATTATTTCTCACATTAGTCTTTGTGTTTTTTAAGGAAAAAAAAAAGAGTGAGGGAATATAAAATAAAAACACCTGACCTTAGGTTTTAAAACTATAGATTTATTTAAAACAAGACTCAACTTCTGCATTTAAGAAAAGCATGCATACTGTGTTTCTTAAGAGAAGAGTTAAACCACAGCCATTCTTTGTTACTTTGGCACTGCTAGGATTTAGAAGTTTCCACTGCCTTCACTTAATAAATTAACGGTAATTGTGAGTTAATGATATAATATTACAAAAGAGTACTGATTCCACAGGTTTCACATTAAATCATAAGATAAAACCTTTTGCCATGACTATTTATATTTTCTATACACACAAATAAAAGCCTCTTCAAAGGAAAATTTTCCAGCCACAATGTAATTTCCCTCACTTCTCTGCCCAGTAACTACAGACCAAAACATTGCGCAAAAAAGGCTAAATAAAAACAAACAAAAAAAAACATGCAGTCAAATAAGCCAAATATAGTATCTCCAGGCATCTCTTGCACAGAGTAAATGTTTAATAAACCATCATTAGTTCAACTGAATTTCATGTACAGAGACAAAAGCGATGCCATTTTTTGGTGGGGAGAACACTTAAAATCAACTCTTGGCCAATTTCAAGCACATAATACAGTATTATTAACTACTGCCACCATGCTATACACTAAACCTCTGGAAGTTACCCTACATAACTGAACCGTTGTTCCCTTTGACCAACATCTCCCATTTCCTCCACCTCCCTTTCCCTGGTAACTTCTGTTTGACTCTGCTTTTATGAATTTGACTCATCTAGATGGCACATGTAAATGATATCACGCAGTATTTGTCTTTTGTCTTATTTCATTTAGCATAATGTCTTCCAGGTTCATTTGTGTGGTCACAAATAGCAAGATTTTCTTCAATTTTATGGCTGAATAACATCCCATTACACACACACATTTTCTTTATCCATTCGTCCTTTGATAGTGTGTCACACAGGTTGTTTCCATTATCTTGGCAATTGTGAATAATGTGGCAATGAACAAGGGGATGGAGATATCTTTTCGAGACAGTGATTTCATTCCCTTTGGATATATACACTCAGTAGTGGGAGTGCTGTATAATGTGGTAGTGCTATTTTTTAAAGGAACTTCTATACCATTTTCCATAACAACTGTACCAACTTAAGTCCCACCAACAGTGCCTGAGGGTTCCCTTTTCTCCAGATCCTCAACACTTATTTTTTGTCTTTTTGATAACAGTCATTCTAACAGGTGATGTCTCATTGTGGTTTTGATTTGCATTTCACTGATGCTTAATGATCTGTTGACCATTCATATGTCTTCTTTTAAAAGATACCAATTACGGTCCTAAGTCCATAGTGGGTATTGCTGTGTTTTTTATTTGTTTGTTTTTTGCTATTAAGTTCCTTATACATTCTGGATGTTAACCCTTTATCAGATATATGGTTTGCAAATATCTTTCACATTCCACAGATTGCCTTCTCATTTTGTTCATTGTTTCGTCTGTTGTGCAGAAGCTTTTCAGTTTGATATAGTCCCATTTGTTGATTTTTATTTTGGTTGCTTGTGTTTTTGGTGTCATATCTAAAAGAAATCACTGCCAAGACCAAGGTCAAGGAGCTTTTTCCCTCTGTGTCCTTCTAGTCTTTCTATGGTTGAAGAACTTACACATAAGGACTAAAAACCCAAATCCTGGGAATTTTTCCAGCGCCTCTCTCACAGCATTCCTTCTCTAGGAAAGAGTTAAACCACAGATAGCTCCTGTTTTCAATCAAGAGAAGTCAGTAAAAACCAAAGGAATGAGCCAGCTAGGTTACGTTAAATTTTATCGTGTTCTTTATATGTTCTAATCGTAACACTAAACAATTTTTAATTTGCTTGTTTAAAAAAAATTGCAACATATAGCTTTGTGTTGGTAATGAAGAAAAGATTCACTAACAATGAGGTGAAAGAATTTCATCATACTGGAAACAATCTGATTTTATTTCTCTAAATTATTTTCAAACCCAAAGCAAAAAAGGTAATAAAGCAAATAAGAGAACTGAAATACTGTATAGTGGTAATTAAAATGAAAACTCTGGGCATAGTTAATAATCACGAAAGAGAAAGCTAAAAAGCATTCTCATTTTTAAAAGCCAACACCGGTAATTATTGTCTCTTAACACAATAAACAAGAATATTTGCACAGCAAAGTTAAGATAGTATTGAGGTGTCCTTTGCACAACAGTCATTCGCAACTAGTAAGGACAACAGGACAGCTGAGGCACAAGTAGGCTACTAAGTGCTTCAGAAAATCAATTTCCCTGTGCATAGTTTATAAAACTTTAAGTGTGAAAACTTAATGGAGAAAAGATATCAAGATACACAGTTTACAGCCTGTTATCCTGAGAGACTGAAGCAAAGGCAGACAGTTACTATACAGTTACAGAGGAGGAAAGCTTATCTTCGTAAGTACAGCAACAACTGGCCTGCTTTAAATGCATTCTCAAGACTTTTTGCTCTTTGCCCGAGGAGTCTCTATTGAACATTTTAAAGCCATTTTTAAAAAGATGAAAATTTTACAAATTCAGTAGAATGCAACAAATAAATGTGGTACATTTCTTCCACTGAGGGCTTTTGAATCAATATTCTGTCATCTCTGAGCATTCCAGGTGGTCTCTAAAAAACCTCTACCCCAGGGTCAAGAGATGTGTACACCAGAGCAATCTTGGTAGTATTTTCTGCTATCATACAGGCCACACAGGAAAGGCAGAGAAAGAATAAGATGCATCCAAATCTAATTCTCTATTCAAGAATCTAATGTAAACAAAATTCCTTCCAACGCTAGAAAAGTTTAGTTACCCAAGGTACCAGATTCCGGCAATCCTATGTAAATGCATAGAAGATCTCATCAAGCATCTTTAATTTTTCTCTCTAAGTTTACACCCTGATATCCAGATCTCACAACCAACATAACTGGTCATGTTAAAAACAGCATGCTTACAAAATTAAGGTTGAATTTCAGAAAGGTCCTCCACCATCATTTTACTTAATGGGACCCACTAGGCTCTTTTTCCTCAAAACCAAAACACAGGATGATATGGTACACACTCTTTAAAAAAAAAAAAGGAGGGAGAAGGGAAAAGGGCTAAGGAGGAAGTAGTAAGGAAAAGAAGAAATAAGGGAAGGGAGGAAGAAAGAGAAAGCAAGAGAGAGGGAAAGGAAAGAAGGAAGGAAGGAAGGAAGGAAGGAAGGAAGGAAGGAAGGAAGGAAGGAAGGAAGGAAGGAAGGAAGGAAGGAAGGAAGGAAGGAAGGAAGGAGAGAGGGAGGGAGGGAAGGAGGAGGGAGGGAGGGAGGGAGGGAAGGAGAAAAGAGGAAGAAGGGGGAAAGGGGAAAAAAGGAAAAAAACAGAAGCAAGCTCCAGAATGGTTACCCTGTTTCACACAGAATCAACTGAAGAAGAAGGCAGCAGACACAACCAAGACACCATGGTTGAAACTTTGTTCTTGTACAGAGGCTGCTGCAGATGTTTTGTTTTGCTTTAAATAAAAGTCAGAATAATTAACATTGTTTTGCCAGCTCTTCCATTCTGCAAAGTGCTATTCTTTGAGGTACTACTGGTACTCATACCACTTTTCTATGTAGTGTTTTTTTTTTTTCTTTTAAATGAAACCATTAACAATAATTAGACCAGATGTCGAATCTTGCTACCTCTTCTCCGGGATAGAGGCTGTGTTCCATTTCTCCATGCAGCTAGATATGCACTGAAAGTCCAATGTTAACTGAGCATAAATTTCTTTGGAATCCCCAGTTCTTTTTTTTAATTTAAAAAAAATCCTTTCTCACTGCTTCAGTTTAATAGTGCTCTAACACTGTTTTTACTATTTACTTTTAAATAATTTAAGACCCACAATAAATTGAAAAAAAACAGTACAGAGAGTTACTGTGTACCTTCCACACAGTTTTACCCAATGAGAACATCTTACTTAACCACAGTGCATTATCCAACATCAGGAAATTGACATTCCACAATACTATTTAGCTAAAATATAGACACTATTTGGGCTTAGCCAGTTTTTACATGCACTCATTTTGTGGGGTATGTATAGCATTATCACATTTTATAACATGTACAGACTCATGTAAGCACTACCACAATCAGGATACAAACTGCTGCATCACAACAGAAATCCTCTTACACTACCCCGGTTACAGTCATACCCTTCCTCAAAACGTAATCCCTGGAAACTGCTGATCCATTCTCCACAACAATAATTTAGTCATTCTAAGAATGTTATAAATAGAATCAGACAATGTTTAGCCTTTTGAAATTTGCTTTTTTAATCATTTTGTGTAATGCTCTTTGAGACCTGTCCAAGTTATTGTGGGTATCAACAGTTCATTCCTTTTTATTACTGAGTAGTATTCTGTTCATGGATTATACCAGAGTTTACTCACCCGGTGAAGGACATTTGGGCTTTTACATTTTGGTTATTACAAATTAAGCTACCATGCATGTGCATGTACAGATTTTTGCATGAACATGAGTTTTCATTTCTCTAAGATAAATACACAGGAGTATAATTGCTGGATCTTACTGTAAGGGTATGTTTAACTATATAGCAAAGTACCCAACTGTTCTCCAGAATGGCTATACCATTCTTACATTAGTATGACAGAGCTGGTTGCTCTATATTCTTGGTATTTTTTATTTTACCCACTCTGATAGGTATGCAGTGGTATCTCATCATGTCTTTAAGTTGCATTTTCCTAGTAGTTAATGATTTTGAACATTATTTCTAGTGCATATTTGTCATCCAAATAGCGTCTTTGGTAAAGCTGTATTTTCAAACTTTTGCTCATTTTCTACTTGGATTGTTTCTTACTATTGAGATTTCAGAGTTCTTAACACAATCTGAATGGATATGTGATTTGCAAAGATTTTCTTTCCCAATCTATGGTTTGTCTTTTCTCTCTCTTCAACACAGTCATTCACAGATTATTTTTTTTTTAATTTTGACAAAGCTTAATTTATTGATTTTTTCTTTATGAACCATTCTTTTCGTGTCAGAGTTAAGAAATTTTAGTTTAAGTCACAAAGACTCATTCCAACACTTTCCTCTAAAAGTGTTTATAGTTTTATATTGATAATTATTTTATGCTGGACTTACTACTTAAGTTAATTTTATATAAAGTATGAGGTTTAGATTAAGGTTCTTTATTTCCCTACAAGATGTCCAATTATTTCAATACTATTTATTGAAAAGACAGTTTCCTCCGCTGAATTGCTTTTGCACATTTCTCAATTGCCCACTCATATATTCAAGAGATAAAAACTGATATTCAAACAAATACATGTAGAAGAAGCATGTCTATCTACAACAGGGCTATTCTCATGAAGCAAAAGGTGAAAATAGCCCTAATGTCCATTAACAAATGAGTGGATGAAAATTTCTGTAAACACATATAATGGAATATTATTCAGCCATAAAAAGAAATGAAGTACTAATACATGCTATAACACAGATGAAACTCAAAAACATCATGCTAAGTGAAAGAAGCCAGACAGAAAAGGTCACATATTGTATGATTCTATTTATACAAAATATTGAGAATAGGTAAATCCACAGAGAATGCAGATTGGTGGTTTCCAGGGACTGAGGGAAGGCAGAATGGGGGAAAGAGGTGGGGCAAATGCTTAATGTGTATCAGGTTTTCTTTTGAACCGGTGAAATATTTTGAAACTAGATAGAAGTGGTTATTGCACAGCCATGTGAATGCACTAAGTATCACTGAACTGTTCGCTTTAAGATGGTTAATTTTATGTTATATAAATTTCACCTCGATAGACAAAAAAGTTAGCGTACCTATGCAGATCTATTTTGGACTCTATTCTGTTCCATTGATATGTATAAGTATACCCCTCCTCCAATACCATACACTATCTTAATGACTATAGCTGTAATTTAAGTCATTATATTAGGAAATGATTCTCCCAACTTTATTCTTTATCAAAATTGCTTAAGCTATTTTAGTTCCTTTGCCTGTCTAAATAAATCTGGAATCAATTTATATATATATATAAATTTATATATACAAAATATATATATATTTTTGTATATATATATATACAATATATATACATATATATGTATATATATGTGTGTATATATATACACAAAATAAATAAATAAATAAATAAATAAATATATATATATTCCAGAGAGAGAGAGAGAGAGAGAGGGAGAGAGAGAGAAGCTCCTTGGGATTTTCATAGGAATTGTGTTAGCCTACAGATCAATTTGGAAAGAATTGATATCTTTTCTATCTTGAGTTTTCCAACTCATGAACAGGGAATGCCCATTCATTCATTTAGGTCTTAATTTATTTCATCAGCAATTGATAACTATCTTTACCTAAGTATTACACTTTCATTTTTCAGAGCAACTGTAAAGGGCATTGTGTCTTAAAATTTTGGTTTCCAATTGTTTCTTGCTAGAATGTAGAGATATGATTAGTATTAGTCTGCTGATCATACGTCTCGTGACTTTGTTAAATTCACTTATTTGCTCTGTGAGTTTGTTATGTAGTTACTGTTGTTTAGTAGATTACTTGAGATTTTCCTTGTAGACAATCATGCACCTGCAAATAGAAATAATTTTCTTTCTTTCTACTACATATGTCATTTATTTCCTTGTCTTGCCTTTTTGCACTGCATAGAATTTCCAATAGTGTGTTGCATAGGAGTGATGTTAGTGTTCATCCTTTCCTCATTCCTAATATAAGGTGAAAAGCACTTAGTCTCTCAACACTAAGTATGATGTTTACCTATAGATTGTTTATAAAACCTACAGGCTATGAAGCCATCTGGTCCTGTACATTTGTATGTTGAGAGTTTTTTGATTACCATTTCGATTTCATTGGTAGTAATGGGTCTGTTTAGGTTTTCTAATTCTTCCTGGTTCAGTCTTAAGAGGTTATATGCTTCCAGAAATTTATCCATTTCTTCTAGATTGTCAAATTTGTTGGCATGTAATTGTTCCTAGTATTCTTTAACAATTCTTTGTATTTCTGTTTTGTCAATTGTAAACTCTTTCATTTATCATTTTATTTGGGCTCTCTCTCTCTTCTCATAATAAGTTTGGCTAAAGGTTTGTTGATTTTGTTGAACTTTTCAAAGAACCAGCTCTTAGGTTCATTGCTCTTTTCTATTTTTTTAAATTCCTATGTCATTTATTTACACTGTGATCTTAATTATTTCCTTCCTTTGTTTGCTTTGGGTTTTGTATGTGCTTCTTTATCTAGTTCTTTGGGTGTAAAATTAAATTGTTTATTTGGGATTTTTTAATGTGTTTGTTTCTTGAGGTAGGCCTGTACAACTAGGAACATCCCTCTTTGATCTGCCTTTTGCTACATCCCATAAATTTTGAAAAGTTGTGTCTTCATTTCCATTTGTTGCAAGGTAATTTTTGATTTCCTGTTTGATTTCCCCTTTGAGCCATTGATTTTTTAGTAGCATGTTGTTTACAGTCCATGTATTTGTGTTTTTTCCTTTTCCTTCTTCGTTATCAATTTCTAGTTTCATGCCATTGTAGTCAGAAAAGATGCCTGATATGATTTCAATCTTCTTGAATTTATGGAGGCTTGTTTGTGGACTAATATGTGATCAATTCTAAAGAATAATCCATGCATACATGAAAAAAAGTGTACTCTGCAGTTTTTGGATGGAATGTTCTATAAATGTCTATTAAGTCAATCTGGTCCAAAGTGACATTATTTCCCTATTTTCTTTCTGAATGAGCTATCGAATTAGGAAGATTTCAGTTATTTTTTTCAAATCCTCACTCTTATTTCATTCTCCTTATGGGACTCCAAAGATACAAACGTAAAAAACGTTTTGTTGCCTCCCTAAAGGTCCCTGAGACTCTACCTTTTCCAACCTTTCTTCTCTCTGTTGTCAGGTTGCTTAATTTCTGTTGCACTGATTCTATCATCTGCCATAGCTACTCTACCCTTGAGCCTATTTTTTACTTAAGTTATTGTATTTTTCAGTTCTAAAATTTTCATTTGGTTTTGCCTTGTATCATCATCTACTGCTTTGCTGAGGCTTTCTATTTTTTCATTTGCTTCAAGTCTGTAATTGCTTAATGGAGCAGTTTTATTGTTATAGCTTCTTTAAAATCCTTGTCAGGTAATTCCAACACCTGTGTCTCATCTCGCTGTAGTGTCTGCTGATTATCTCTTGTCATCTGAATTAAGATTTTCCTGGTATAAAAACGAGTGTTATATTATGAGACTCTGCTTCCTACTTTAGTAGGCAGTCTAACTGTTTCGATTCCTAGTTCACTTTCATGGACTGTGGCTCAAATGTCAATTGAATGGTTAAAAGCCTTTTTCACTGATATTTTGTTCTGCCCCAACTATAGGCTACCCAGGGGCCATTCTGAAACCTGGCTAGTATATTATACCAGAGTTCAGTTCTCAAACTTCTTTCTGTTTCTGATCAGTTTCACAGATGGCACATTCAGAGGGTTTTCCTCAGATTCCAAACAGAGGTTTAAAAATCCCTTTCCTCCCCTCAACGCTAGTTGGAAGAGGAATGGGAATTGCCTCATTACTGCAGTGTGGTTATGGTGGGTTTTGTCCAAAGTCTCTGCAGTTCTAATGCCAGTTGGGAGAGGTAGAGGGGCCCCCATTATTCCAGGGCAGATATGGTGATAAGGCTAGGTGATCAATCTCCACAGCTGTTCGCACCCCGGAAGGGTAAGGAAGCAACTTTCTATGATGTTCATCTGGAATAAGGTAGGTCAAAGGGGGACCCGAAAAACCTGGAATTATCTTCTGGAAAGCGGGCCCCTTGAAGTACAGGCTTCCCCAGCTACGCGAGTGTTCTAGGAACCCATCTGTGTCAATGTATCAGCTGGCATTATTGTGAGAGGCTGTGTTTGGCTTCAGAGAACTTTTTTCGAAAACTCTTTCGATGTGTTTGCCCATTTCATGATGGGTGTTTTACGAGTGCACCTGCCCACACTACACTGGGTGTTAAGTAGTTTTTGACCAAAAATGGCAAGATGGCTGTGCCCCACCCCCACTATTCACCCAATCTCACTCCAAGTGACTTTGTTTCCTTGGATGAAAAAAGTCCTCAAAGGGAAATGTTTTGCCCTGTGGAAGAGGTGAAACAAAAAACAACAGAAGTACTAAAAGGCATCAAAATCAACGAATTTAAAAATTGTTTTGAGCAGTGGAAAAACATCTCAATAAGTGTTTTGCTTCAAATGGAAGAGTACTTTGAAGATGACTGAAGTTTAAACACATTAGAATAAATATACAATTTTTTAATAAATAAATTCTGGGGATTTTTGGCTCCATAAACTGGTATTTGTAGTTTGGAAGATTCTCTTAGTACTCCCAACTAAGATATACAGGAGGCAAAACAAACAAGCAAGCAAACAAAACAAAGGAAATTAACTCTGTATAGGATTTCTTTTTGTTGTAATTAGCTGGAAGAACAATGTATAAAGTGTTTTCTACATCTTATCCAGAAACAGAATCCTGTAGTTTAAGCCTAACATATTTTCAAACGTTTAATGCACATTTAACTTACATCTACAATGCTACTTACTTATTGGCAAACTAATAATTTTGTGTTTCCAGTTTAATTTTGGCTCATATAGGTTCCTTTTAAAAAAACGATACACCAACTTTTATTCAACAATTTAAATCTTGGGAACAATATGGTACTGTATCTTCTTATATAAAGTAAAAGGAAAACATAACATTTGTTTGAAGAAAAGAACTCTAGCAATGAACACTTAAAGAGATTATTTAAAGCCTCCATGGGACGCAGGCTTTGAACACAGGAAGGATTCCTTATATTCAAAAGCTTTCTCTCAGGGTTCAGCTTTATCTCCTTTTTCATCTATTATACAAGTACAACGGGCAGGGCACTGAGTCATTTCGTTGCAAAACCAAACACAGTTAACTGACCTACCCCTAACCTTTTAAACATAATCAACCCTCATATGGTATACTATATAACCTCTCTATTTCTAATGATACTTGCAACTTCAGTATATGGTCTCCTTTACAAACCCTGACACTTCCAAACCCAGAAAGTCCAGTCACTCTACTCACTCCAGTGGACAAGGATTCATACCAAAATTCAAAATTAAAACAAACAAAAAGCAAACAAACAAACCTCCAAACAAGCAAATAAACAAAAACCCACCAACCTCAGGTAGACCTGAGCAAGAGAAAAATCCAAAGCTATAGGGCTATTTTATTGGCAGAACATCGACTAGAATACTTCCAACAATCCTAGTTAGCCTCTGATATGCAGACTTGATAGGAGAAATGACGATGCTGAAAAAAGTTGTAATGGGGAAAATGTAATCATTTAAAAAATTCACATAAAAAGCTCTGCTCTTCTAATTAATCCATTTCAATTAAACCAGTGAAAAAATCATTCTTTTTAAAATAGCTCTCGTGCTTAAAAATACACTGGGAATAAATATTCCTATTAAAGGTGTTCCTTAAAAATATGTATGTTTAATTTTGTTGGAACGGGAGAAAGGACTCTTACTCACCTCTATTCAGAGAAGATGAAGAGTAACTGATATCTTTAACCTCTAACAAATAAGGTGTTAAAAATACAGTCCTTGACTTCACATAAACTTTGACTACATTTGAAAAAATGACCATGAACATATTAAATAATTAAAGAAAATTATTTCTCTAAAACTTTTTTTCTATTAAGACTTTCGCTGTCTCCTTGAATACTGAAAATCACTTTTTCACTGGAAAAAGAAGAAAAGCATGAAAGTAAGAATTTGTTAAATAGTAATAACTGAAACTGAAGTTAAGGTTCAAGTGAAATGCTGTTTAGCCAATGCCTAAAAAATTACAAAGCCAATGTTGTTTTAAATCATTAGCAGGACTTGTAAGTGAGATTCTCTCACACAGAACCAGAGAAACCAGCAGAGGGTCAAATCTGCACTACAGGTAAAAGTGCTCGGTCACTTGAAAAACAAGAGGAAAAAAACTAAAGCAGTTTCTTGTTACAGTGTGAGGAGCTGAACTATGAACAAATCATAGTTTAAATACAAATTTTGTTGGGTGGAAATTTAATAAATATGTGGAAATGGAAGAAACTCAGAAACCATAGTTATTTCTACTTTAAACGAGATGATAGCTCCGCACCACCAGCTGTTTATACTTCATTGAGTGAAGTTCTAGTTGATAGGAGATAATTACCTCTTCTCTATAGGAGGCCAGTGTTTCCCGTTCCGCAGACACCTCTGATGAATGGACATGGGAGTAGGAGACCAAAACAGCATGCCAAGATCATTTTGGTTTTCAATGATCTCTTTAAACACTTGGTTTGCTATTTTTTCTTATCTAAGTATAAGAAAATGTGCACCTTAACATATACAGAATCAAGTCATTGGCTATAATTCTCCTTTTAACCATGAAAGGAAAGCAGAGTGATTGGACACAGGAAACATATATACCATCAATAGTATTGAAAAGGATAGGCGTGTGCCCTGGCCAGGTGTCTCAGTTGGTTGCAGTGTTGTCCTGTACGCCAACAGGTCATGGGTTCAATTCCCAGTCAGGGCACATTCCTAGGTTGTGGGTTCAGTCCCCAGCAGGGAGGCACCCAGTCGATGTACCTTTCTTTCTTTCTCTCTTCCTCCTCCCTCTCCCTGCCCCATTCCTCTCTCCCTCAAATCAGTAAACATATCCTTGGATAAGGATGAAAAAAAAGGATAGGCATGATGATTTCAACTTGAGTACTGAAGAATTCTACTTATTAACATTGTTTTCCCCTGAAGACTATTCTATCTGTAAGTTCCTTGTCAATTAACGATGCCTCCATTATCCCAGTCCCTTCAGCAATTTCACCTACTTGGAAGGGCCTATCAATTCTATCTTCCCAGTCTCTCTCCAATTTGTCTCTGCACTTCCAATGCAAATTGCCACATACCTCAACATTTATCACTTGCTGAATGGTCCTCATATCCTAAATGGTCTCCTTGCTGCTAGTGTCTTTCAATACTAACACAGCTTAACCAAAATTCTCCTTTCAGATTAATATCACTAAAGCACCACTCTCATCATCCCACTCTTACGAGTAAAAACCTTTCAAAAGTAGGTTATAACTCCAAAATAGAAAAAAGCTTGCAACAGATGAAGAAAAAAAAAAGAAATCAATTCTATCCTCACAAGTATGTAAGAGTAGGTAGGCATATTACTAACTAAAAGAGAACAAAACAGAAAGAGAATAAATTGAAAAGGGCCTGGGACTTGGGGTTTACCCTTGATTTTTACTTCCTATTTCTTGTTAAAATGATTTTTATGCAATAAATAACATTTCAGTGACCACTTACTACTTAAAGCTTAATCTATACAGCTGAACCTGCACCCAAGGACCTCTGTAATCTGGCTCCCAAACCAAATAAGCTTTTCCAGCTAATTTTCCATCCCTCCTTTCACATAACCCAAAACTCCAGACAAACTGAAATATCCCACATCTCATTATGTTCCTGTATTGCCCTTTCCCAGCTATGGACCATTACCCACATCATATGCTTCAACTACTGTGCTCTTCTCCTGTGTGTCTAGATCTTACCTAACTATCCTTTACTACTAAGTTCAAATAACACTCTTTCCACAAAACTACCCCTATATCTCCTTCTTCCAATGAGGATTTCATCTCTATATACCTCTTGTATAAAACAGAACTTTCTATTTTGCATTGTAGTTGTGTGTGTCGCACACATGCACAGAAGTAGCCCCCTTTAAGGCAGAGGCCTTATTTTGGTCACCTCTGTATTCCACTCAAGGCATCACAGAGAGTCTGTCTGAATAAATGCGTCAAATGAGTGAGTACGTACTCTCAAAAAGCAAGGACTAGGAAGACTAAACACTAACCGCAACTCTTCTATTATGATTTTCTTTCTTTTTCACTCAAGTTTTTTTCTTTTTTTAAAAAAGATTTTATTTTTATTTATATTTAGAGAGAGGAATGGAAGGAGAGAAACATCAATGTGTGGTTGCCTCTTGTGTGCCCCCAAGTGGGGACTTGGCCTACAACGCAGGCATGTGCCCTCACTGGGAATTGAACCAGTGACACTTTGTTTGGTTCGCAGCCCGCACTCAATCCACTGAGCTATGCCATCCAGGGCTCTAGTTTATTTCTTAACCTAACCTTACCTGAAGATATGTTATTCTCCGCTGGACCAGTTCTGTCAGATCTTTGGCCTCTTTTTCCCTCCAATCACCTGCTCCATCTGTTTGACTGAGGTAGTACAGATCCGTCATTATTGACCTACAAAAGCAAACAACATTGGAGGTCTTACTTTTTTGCACTTCGTCAGAGGATTAGCAATTGTAAGAAGAAAGTAAAATTCTTAATAAAAATTGGCGTTCACACTGAAAACCAAGGCTGTGAAATTCAATAATTAGTCTTTAGCGTCCAAAATTCATTACTATTATACATTTTTACTGGTAAGAAGAACCTACTTCTAGCCAGTCAGCTGTACTTATTTCCCAACACAAAGCACTACAGAGACTAGGGGGAAGAGGATACTCATGGATGGAAGGAAAGAAGGAAGGAAGAGAGAGAAACAGAGAGGAAGGAAAGAAGGAAGGAAGGAAGGAAGGAAGGAAGGAAGGAAGGAAGGAAGGAAGGAAGGAAGGAAGGAAGGAAGGAAGGAAGGAATAGATTAATATAAGGGAAAGAAATTAAGTTGCAGCCAGGATTTGAATACTATCTTTTTGTTCTCACTACTGTCATTTCCTGTCCCCTCTTAAATTTTCTCTTTATACTTTTAACACTAAGTGGCTGGAAAAGGGTCAGAGAAAAATGTTGACATAACTCTTAAATGATGGTCTAACCCAAGGGTCAGCAAACTTTTTTTCTATAAAGGGCCAGGTAGTAAATGTTTTAGGCTTTGTAGGCATCTGTTGCTTTTATAGCAGGAAAACTGCCATAGAGAATATGTAAATTAATGGATGTGTCTGTGTACCAATAAAACTTTCTTCACAAAAACAAGCTATGAGCCAGATTTGGCCCTTGGGACATAATTTGACAATTCTTGACCTAAACTAATAAAATGATTATGAAGATACTTCCCATTTTTACCTAGCATGAGCAGTTTCAATTACAATATGGTGCATTTGCTACAAAGTAAACTAACATACCCAGGACATTACATTACCAAGAGAAACTATAGGGCTGGTACAGATGGTTTTATTTATAGTGCATTAAGTAAAAATCATGACTTACGTTTACCATAAAAAAAGCAAGACCCTCTCTTTCTGTAACAACCCCCACCAATCTATTAGCAAGCATTAAGTCAATTTCTAACCACGTATCACCCACTGGCATTGCCACCAGTCAACACTGAGCCATCAACTGGCCACCATCTTTTCTCACCTGATTTCAGCAGTGGCCTTTGAATAGGTTTTTACACCCTGCTTCCACCCTTGCCTACCTCTGTCTATTCTTAATAGTAAATTAGAACAGTGAAAACATAAAAGTGAATGTTTTTACTATGTTACATCAGTACTAAGTCTTGGCAATTAATTATTCATATCCATTCCAATCTGTCTAGAAAGTGGAATAATCAAGCTTATAACAAAAAAGCCAAATACCAAAAAGAGAAGCACACAATAGTCAACTAAAATCGAGTTTGCTTTTTAAATATTTTTTTCTTGGCCTCTCCACTGAAGATCATATAAGGAAGACCAGACCAGAAAATGATGTTAAATTCAAACTAGTTCTTTGATGATTCAATAATGTTTAGAGGTTACCATCCTGTATAATTTATCATCTTTTGGCCAAAGACATGAGAACAATCAAACAGGAAGTTTCGGCTGTGGTCCATTATTGGGAAACATAGTGACCGAAAACCATTCTACAGAAGTGCTCAGTTTTCAGTGACTCCACTCTGAAATGAAATCTCCTAACAGTGTCCCAAAGCTGGAAATTTGGCTGTCTTGGTTTTGACTATGAAGATATCAAAAAATATAGAAGGCAGGTGGTAAATCTAAAGTCCTGGTATGAAGCCAGGTTAAAGCCTGAGAAATACAACTCTAGGCAAAGTACCAGCAGAACAGAGTTAGTCATTTGGAGGGCAGTGTATAGGTGCCTGAAGACAATTGGTAGAATAGAACAGAATCTAGGACTCTGACAGCAAGCCAGCAACGTCAGGCACCAAATCCTTTACTTCAAAAGCAGGGCTACAATTATGTTCCTTGTATTTTCTGTTAAATTTCCTGTTTTTGTATGATAATATTCATAAAACTTTTAAATGTCCTGACTCTGTTCTCAATTATGCCACTGAAGAACCACAAGAAGAGTATTTTGCTTATGCCTGATTCGAAATGTTAAAACAAGAAATTCCCTGAGGATAGGCACAGAACAGATGTAATTCAAGCAAGAAAATCCCAAAGTGAAGGAACTAATCCTTATTAAAGTAAATGTCACATGAACTGTAAACAAATGATTAGGTATATTGAGTAGCAATATTTTTTATCATGCACAATCAATTAAAAGAAAGTCCATTCTCCATTGCTTAGCATCAGAATTATATTCCAAACCAGAAACATTATGTTATTTTTACAGATTTGTGTATAACTGTGTCTTAAGACTACTTTTACATACAGGAATCACTAAGTCCTCCAAAGTGACTCAAACATGACGTGAAGAATATTGAGTACAAAAAGACCCTTCAATGTCAGGTTTTCTTCTAATCCCATGCTTCCTATCACTATGACCCCCTGTATTCACTAGCTGACTTCTAACAGATACTCTCTCTTCTGCAGAAACCACTGCTGAAATTAACTAGAGCTTCCAGATTTATTCAAGGTAAATGATTTTTCTTCCTTAACTTGGTCTTCACAATTTTTAGGATTCTCAACTGCTGAAGAATATTTTTACCTCAATAACATAATTTTCCTTAGCTGCATAATTTTCATAAATCCTTCAATGGAACAAGATTTTGTTTTTACAAAAAGGCACAAAGTAGAGTATGGAATAATCAGTAAAAGAATGCATGTACCTGCCTCCCCACCAAATAAAAAACATAGCTTACTGAGCACTAACTAACTAGTGAGTGCTTAGCACTGTGAGGTAGAGAAGATGTTTAAGTTAGAGTTCCAGGTCTTAGGAGATTACAATTTGTCAGAGAAAGAAGCCAAATTAGTACACAAGAAACAATAATATCCATTTATGAAAGCTATTCTCCTAGCAAAATATAAGTCCTCACTTACTCCTGACTCCCCCTTCTCCGCACAACAGACCTGTCACCAAGTCCTGCAGCTTCTCTTTTTCACACATGCATCCTTTTCTCTCTACTCCCACTGCAACTCCCCAGATCCAGAAGCTCATTATCAAAAATTCTTCTAATTTCTTGGCATCAAGTTTTCTTTCACATGGCTCTCAAAATGAGCTTTCTAAAATGTGCAGTAAGACTTGTATCCAGAATAAGTAAAGAATGCTTTGATCTCAGTAATAAAACAAACAATTCCCCCCAAATTAAGCATGTGATTTGATCAGACACTTTACCAAAGATGATAGATGAAAGACAAATAAATACATTAAAAGATGCTCAACATCATTAGTAAGGAAATGCAAATTAAAATCACAATGACAGACTGTTACACTGCTATTAGAATGGTGGTGGGTGGTAGGGGAGAATGTAAGAACTAAAAAACACCAAGTGCAGACAAAAATACAGAGCATTTGGAACTCTTATACATTACTGGTGAGACTGCAAAATAGTAC
Source organism: Carollia perspicillata (assembly GCA_004027735.1). Lineage (NCBI taxonomy): Eukaryota > Metazoa > Chordata > Mammalia > Chiroptera > Phyllostomidae > Carollia > Carollia perspicillata. Next base: position 51,266 of record PVKM010000403.1, read on the forward strand.
CATCACTTATAAAATTAAACATACACTCGACTTATGACCCATCAATCCCACTCCTGGATATTAATTCAAAATAAATGAAAATATATTTCTACAAGAAACGTGTATGTTACTGTTCATAGAGGCTTTATTCATAATCACCAAGAAATGGAAAACAACCCAAATGCCCTTGAGCTTGTGAATGGATAAACTGACCATGACATAACCATGCAATGGAATATTACTTTGCAATATAAAGGAATGCACTACCTATACACAAAACAACACGGATGAATCTCAAATGCATTATGCCACATGAAATAAACTGCACTTGAAAATCTACACAGTGTATAACTGATTGCATTTACATAAAATTCTAGAAAAGGCAAAATTATAGGGACAGGAAACAGATCTGGTTACTGCCAGAGACTGGTGGTGATGGATGTGCTGATTACAAGGGGGCATGACGAAATTTCTTGGGGCAGGAGCAATTTTTGTAACTTGACTATGGTGGTGGTTCCAAAACTGTGAACATTTTTCAAGACACACAGAACTATAGACTAAGATATGCATGTGTTATCACATGTAAGTGATACTGTAATAGTTACATATTTTTGCTGTGTATAATGGGCTCTGATGTATAACACACACCTACCTTTTTGTGCACGTTATACATGGGATTATTATACCCATGGTATATAATCAATATACCCTTGTAAAATGTGCAACCTTAGTTTTCCCTCAAAATTTTGGGCAAAAAAAAGTGCATATTATACTGGGAAAAATACAGGCGATTCAGAAAGGAAACAAACAAAAAGAGAATCAATGCTTCTATCAGACAAAGTTCTAAGAAAGAAAGAAACCCATTTGGAAGAAACAAAAGTCCATTAAGTTTTTTCCCTATAATTGATGTCTTTCTGAACCCCGCTCCCTGCCACACACACACACAAAAGCTGAGCGATTCATAGGGAAATCTGAACAAGAAAACTCATAGTCTCAACCTTTGATTTCTCAGACAGCACAGGCTTTCAGTCTAGAGACAACCTAACACTATAATTTGGGTACTTATAAAAATGAAATAAAGATTTCTGTGTAATGTAAAAATCCCCAAAGGCAAACATAAATGTCTGTCTTAATTCTTACACTTAAGGACCCTGAAATTATCAGTAAGATGACATATTACATACACATATGTTTACACACACACACACACACACACACACACACACACACGGAAATCTTCTCTATTTCTCTAATGTTTGATTGTGCTTTGCTCATCATTTGTACCACTGTGTTCTAATCTGGCTGCCTGGGGTCAATTTACTACCCTGTGAGGGTGTATCCACAGTTCATTATACTTTCTGCAAAAGACAGCAAAAGAAATTGACCTTTGTTCCTTAGGTACCTTTCCATTTTTATTTACTAAGAAATGTTATTACTTAACATACACATATACTAAAAGGTAGTGTCAGGAAACATATTTAACTTCCAAAAAATTTAACATTGATGTACATAAACTATTCAGGACCTGACTTTTCTCATTTGTACATCTGTACAGCATTTCTACATATAGTAACAAATATATGCACCAAAAATGTTTTAAATAATTTTTTGATTTACAAAAGACCTAGAAATTAAATTCTCAAGCAATCTAGTTAAATCACTCAAACTTTAAATATTCTAATATTCTATCCATTTGGTCTAATGGTCTAATTACTGCTTGATTGCAAACTAGGCTAAAAATTTCAAAGGGTCTGTCAAATGTGTGACATAATAATTCAATACCCCTTAAAATTTATACTGTCTTATTTCTGTAGGTTCATTAATGTTGAAATGATTCCAATAAACTGATAGATTTTATTTGTAATTTCACTTAAAACAGTAGAGCGGTATTTCAAAATCTCTACCATATTGCTGATTATGTTAATATATATAAATCCCTTGCTCGTAGGGTAATTCTTTACCTCTTCACAGTGGTAGGTTGCATTACTACAACAATTTTTCATTTATTGTTAACTAATGAGACTAGTAATTGCCATCACACTCCTACTGGGAATATAGACTTATAAATATAATAAGAGCTAAGGACAGTTTTCACTGTATTTCTAATGATTCTCAGATACATTCTTTTTTTTTTTGCATGAATACACCAGCACCAAAATCCTTTCTTTTCTATGTAACATAAACTGCATGTTTTCAAAAATGAACAAACAGAAGAAACAAATTTAATTTGGCAGATTTCAGGTTCTCCGTTCTAGCAACTAAATGGAAGAGCAATGAACAGAATGCTCTGTTTTATAAAGAACCTATTAATCTTTAATTACACACTCTAAAAAGAGGCTACTTTAAAGTTTTTAATGTTTGAATTAGAAACATAATTGCAAGCCTCAGTATGCGTTCCAATATACTGTAACAGAAAACTGCAGACTCCACTTCAAATATTAATTGTATATAAAGGGAATTTACAGGAAGATTTCCAATGTATTGTTAGCTGACACCACTACCCTCAGTTCATTTAGGGTATTCGGTATATAGATTTCTAGAAATATATTTTTAAATAATATTTTCCAGGGATATATTTTTGGTTGGTGAACTACATTTGATAATTTTTGCCCTTTGAGATCTCAGGTATTCTCCCACTCATGAATATGGTGGGTAACATTTACCATTCAGCAGGGAAATTACCAAAAGTCTGAGTTCCCCATTCTTAGATTATCATCTTGACTAAAGTAAAAAAAAGTACCTTTCATGATGTCCCAAATCTGACAGAAATTCATCTGCATGTCTTTGGAGTTCACTCCCTTCTAAATTCTTTAATTTCTTCAGTTCGCTCTGTAGGAAAAACCAGAGCTCTTTAGCTCCATTTTCAATCCTCCTCCTTAGGATTTCATGATCCTTCCCTAAACCTGCAGACAAAGAATGGGAGTATCATCAGCATTTCCAATATTCTGATGAACGAAAATTCTCAATTATTTGTGCTAATATCAATATGTTAAAGACAAAAAATATTGTATAAACATCTACCATTTCTCGTTTGTTTCTTATAATTTTCAATTTGTTCTTTGGCCTTCACAAGCTGCTCTTCTAAAGCACGAATCCTTCCAGAAGCTGGACCCTGATCAATGGGGCCTTCTGGTATCCTGTAGTTCAGGAAAGAAAATGTAAATGTTTAGTTTATGAAATATTCCACAATACATGCATACTAAAGTTACACACTAAAACATATTTATAGATAACTCTAGAAGTCACTGAACCATATATTAGAAATGCCAAAAGAAATTTTCTCTCCAAAGATATGATAAAATGTAAACACTGCAATGAACAGAAACAGAAAAAATAATCCAGATCAGAGATCAATGATATTGTAGGAATTAGGGAAACTTTAGAACTCTCTCCTATAAGCTCTCATCATATTGCTTAGAAAAACTTTGCCATCAGTGACAAACTGGCCAATCCTTTATTACTGTTGAGAATAAGAAAGGTGGAGAAGAGGATAATAAAAAGGTTTAAAGGTTGCCAGTTCGATTCCCAGTCAGGGCACATGCCTGGGTTGTGGGCCAGGTCCCCAGTGGGAGCCACGTGAGAGGCAACCACACATTGACGTTTCTCTCTCTCTTTCTCCCTCCCTTCTCCTCTCTCTAAAAATAAATAAATAAAATCTTTAAAAAATGTTTTTAAAAAAGGTTTAAAGGGAATAAGAAAGCACATATTTGAACATGTATCTATGTTCAAATACCAAATATAAATTATTTATAAATATTTTATCAACCAGGAAATTAATCGGGTTATGTAAACGCGTGCTCCAATTTATGAACTCATGACTTTATATTACTAAGCATTGGTTTCATAGGGTAAGATGAGTAGAAGATGAAGTATATCAGGAAAAATCTGAAGATTAATGTCCTGTTTGTTTCCACTGAAACAAAAAAACATCAGTCAACAATATTAAATGTTGGAACATAACAGAAAAGCTCCAGGACCTCTTATATTATCAATCTATCTGTAAAACTTCTTTCCAAACTGTACTGGTTTCTAACATGTTTTGTTTCTGTGTGACTTTTGGCAGTGCCCTGTACTCTGTTTTGGTCATAAAAGAGATCTACACCCTAATCCTGGAACCTGTTTATGCTTCCTTACATGATGAAATAAACTTTAAATGTGTAATTAAGTTAAGGATCTTCAGGTAGGAACAGTCTTGCATTATCCAGCTTGCAGAAAATTGAAATCACAAGTGTTCTTATAAGAGGGAGACTTTACAACAAAATAGAAGTCAGTGTGGCTAATAGCTTTGAAAATGGAGGAATGAGTCATGAGCAACAAATGCAAGGAATGCACCTTTAGAAAAGGCAAGGAAACAGATTCTCCCCTAGACTTTCCCTAGAGAATGTGGCCCTGCTAACAGGTTGGTTTTGTCCCAGTGAAACTCATTTAAGATTTCTGTTCTCCCAAAATGTAAGAGAATACATTTCTATTGTTTTAAGCCACAAAGTCTACACTATCTGTTACAGCAGCAATAGGAAACTAATATAAACCCACACATACATACATGATGTATATATACATATACACTTTTGCAAAATTATTGTTTAAATATTTTTTCTTCTAAAATCTATTTAAATGAGAAAAATGTTTATAATAGTACTTGGCACAGAGTAAACAAGGTAGTCTATAATTTTCCATGAAATTGTATATATTGACATTGAATAGAAGCATGAAAAATAACTATGCCCCAATCATGAGTCCCAGGCCACAGAACTTAAACTTAAAAGCCCTCATTTTTATATACACAAAGTGAATAATGATAAAATGAATAGAGTTGTTAGGTGCATAATTACCCAATTTATGAGCATAAATGCGTATACATTCATAAATGAGGCATTTCTTGGTATATAGTTTTTAAAACTAAGCTCTTTATCTCTTTCTGAATTAGATGACTGGTTTCTAGGAAGTAACTTGAAAACAGAATAAAACTGCTACCTCTTGAAATTTATTTTGATAGCAAAATGCCACAGGACAAGGATGCCCTTTTCCAGAACATACATTAGTGGTGCCAAATTTCAGGCAATAGAAAGCTATGTCTAAGTTCTCCTCTTTATCTCATTTCTTCATATTAGTAGAATAACATTAGGGGAAAAGAAGCATGAAAAATAGCATAAAATCTTTTCAGTGGAGTTCCATTAAGTACTAAATATAACCTAATTCTAATAAAATATAAATGAATTAGTGATTTATATTATGTTATTATATACAATAATCTAATCCAACTGTGGATAAACTGTAGATAAGGAAAAGTAATGAAAAAGTCAATGTAAAAAAGAACTTACACAATAGGACCATTCTTTCCAAACCCCAATTAGAAAATTCAATCTGCAAAAACAGTCTCTTTATTTAAATATTTAGGGAATTAACTTTTCATACTCGCTATGAAAACAGTATGTAGAACATCTTCTGCTGATGCAATAACAGAGATCAGACTTAACATTATGCTTGAAACAACTGAATATGCAGACACCATGTATGAAAAAATGGTTTAATAAAACTGGAAGCAGAACACTGATGTCAGATAGACAGCAAAACAGATGGTTCTCTCTCAGGCAAAGGGCACGAGCCACTATTCATCGACAAGATATCTTTGGAAAGATCCCAGAACACAGCAGTAAGGCTGAAGCAACACCCTGGACTATGGAAGATGAGGAAAACTGCATTAGGAAGGTCAAGAGGAGCACTTTCACTCTGCCCATATCGCCCCTCCCCCAGGTCGGCACAGTGCTGCGCTGAGTTCCTCCTGGGCCTACAGTTTCTCCAAATCACTAAAAAAACATTGGACCTGAACTATACTTTGGACTAAATGGACCTCATAGACATATACAGTTACATAGCACTTAATGACGAGGACATGTTCTGAGAAATGTGTTATTAGGCAATTTTATCGTGTGTCAACATGATAGAGTACATAGGTAACACAAATCTGTAAAGTCTGCTATGCATGGAAGCTATATGGTAAAGCCTGTTGCTCCTACCCTACAAGCCTGTACAGCGTGTTACTGTACAAAAACAACATGAGATTAAATCAAGCACAAAAGAAAATGACGCAATCAAGACAAGCAGTGAACAGGAAATGTGTAAGGCTGCTGCCGGCATAACACAGCATACTCTTTTACAGAAAACTTTTTTCTCTTCATAAGTGGAAAATGCACACTCTGAAACAACCATAAAAATACAGTCTAGTAAAATACATAAACCAGTAACCCAGTCATTTATTACCATTATTAATTCTTATGTATTATAGATAACTGTATATGCTATACTTTTATATGACTACCAGTACAGTAAGTTTGTTTATATCTGAACCACCACAAACAAGGAAGCAATGTGTTTGCTTATGACATTAGGATGGCTATGCCATCATTAGGTGATAAGAATTTTTCAGTCCCATTGTCGTCTTATGGGACCATTACCATACATGCAGCCTGTTGCTGACTTAAATGTTGTTATGCAGTACCTGACTGTACAAAACATTCTATCCGAATGACTGAAATAGTAATAGGAATTTCTGAGCAGTTAAGTTTATAAGCAAGTCACAGATGGAGACCAAGATGATAGAAAATATCTAGATCATTATCTAGATTATATAAAGAACTCCTTCAAATCTACAAGAAGAAGACAATGTAATAGAAAACGTGCAAAGTATATGAACTAGTAATTCATAGGTGAGGACTTTATTGATTAATAGTCATGAGAAGCGGTCACCTTTAAAATTTTAATAACTAGGATATTCAAATTTAAAGAGATACATTTCTCACCTATCAGCCTAACAATTAAAAGGTGTGATGTTGAGTGTTGGTAAGGATATAGAGAAACTGGAACTCTCATATATTGTATTAGTTTGCTAGGGCTACCCTAACAAAATACCATAAAGTGGATAGCTTAAACAACAGAAATTTTTTCCCCACCATTATGAAGGCTCAAAGTCCAAAATCAAGGTGTTGGAAGGTTGGATTTCTTCTGAGGCCTCTCTCTCTGGCTTGCAGAGAAGGTCACCTTCTCCCGTGTGCTCACCAGGTCTTTCCTCTGTGTCAGCAATTCCATAAAGTCTATTTTGTGTGTCCAAACTCCCTCTTCTAAGGACACTAGTCAGGCTTAGGGCTTTCCCCAGTGGCCTCATTTTAACTTAATCAGCTCTTTAAAAGCCCTACTCCAAATACAATTGCACTTTGAACACCTGGGGGTGCTGACTTCAACATATAAATGGAAAGGGGGTGTACACAATTCACTCCGAATTGTGTATACACTTCAGTGTATACCGAAGGTAGAGATATAAAATAACAACCCACTTACAAAACTTAGTGAAATCACTCCAAAATTTAAGATGCATGTATATTAAGACTCAGCATGTGTCCTAGGTTATCACCCTAAAGAAACTTTAGCACATGTACACAAGGAGACACTAGGTATTCATCAATAGAGGAATGGATATATACACACACAGATATATGTATATAGATATATACACACACACTCACAGGCATCACTCATATATAATCTTGTTTGAATATGACAATGTTGAATGAAAAAGTCACAGAAGAATACAGGGTCTGTCCAGAAAGTATCCAGTCATATAATATGAAAAAATAGAGACATTTATTGAAGATACAAGATACAAGAAATACTGTACATAGGACAATGACATTTCAGTCCCCTTCAAAGTAGGCACCTTGGGACCTCATACACTTCTCCCAATCACCATCAGCTGCCCCCTCATATCTTCCTGAATCTCACTGATGGTCTAAAATCTCTTCCCTTTCAAAGGTGATTTTAGTTTTGGGTAAAACCCAGAAATTGCAGGATGCCAAATCTGGGCTGTAGGAGGGCTGAGTCACCTAGGTGATTTGATGTTTTGCCCAAAAACTCTGCATAAGACATCATGCATTAGCATTGATGTGCATTGTCATGTCGAAGCTGCCAATCACCAGCTGCCCATAGCTGTGGCCTTCTGAATCATCTGAATAGTTTCCATGGAGGAATGTTGAAGTTTAATTCAAAATTTTATATGAATTCATGGCTTTATTTGCTCGATCATTTTGAATGCGATGGCCACACAGTACACATGATCACTCAACATTGTCTACTGCCCTGCCCCCACTGGCTAATACAATGAAGTCATCATTGTTCATGCAGGCACATTCTAGTCCACTCATCTGGGCTGCCAGGTTACATCAATGTTGCACATACTGTTCTCGTTATATTAACAATGGTTGGACATCTTCCAGACACACCTCGTATATGTAGTACAGTACATTCATGTAAATTTTAAAAACACGTAAAACAATATACTTTCATGATGCATACTTACATAAGAAAGAATAAAAGTGTGGACAAAAGGTATTACACACACTCAAAACAGTGATTAGCTCTGGGAAGGAGGGAAGGAAAATATGACTCAGGAATGCAGTAATATCTGTATTTTCTAGCAATCTGAGCAAATATGGCAAAATAGGAACATTTTTCAATATGAATAATAGAAACATGGGATTATATTATTCTGACCTTCATATATGTATTGGAAATGCTCTTTAATTGGCAAGACATCCCTTAATAAAATTAGATGAAAATCAGGTAGATGTTCATCATTAATGTTCGTTAACTCCCAACTTCTGGAATCATATAATACTACATATTAGAATATTATTATAAAATATCAACGGGAATGCCTTAATTAAAAGAGATTAACTAACATAGCCGTTTATCATCTACCTAAGAAACCACAGGTGGCAAAATCTCAGACAAAGGTCATAGCAACTTTTTAATGGATATATCTCCCCAGGCAAGGGAAACAAAAAAAAAATAAACAAATGGGACTACATCAAACTAAAAAGTTTTTGCAGAGCAAAGGAAGTCATTAACAAAATGAAAAGACAACCCACAGAATGGGAGAACATATTTGCCACTACATCTGATAAGGGGTTAATATCCAAAATTTATGAAGTACTTACAAAACTCAATACCAAAATAACAAACAACTCAATTAAAAAATGGGCAAAAGACCTGAATGGACAGTTCTTTAAAGAAGACATACAGATGACCAATAGACATATGAAAAGATGCTCGATGACACTGATCATCAGAGAAATGCAAATTAATGCCACAATGAGATACCATCTCACACCAGTCAGAATGGATATCATCAGTAAATCAACAAACAAGTGTTGGCAAGGATGTGGGTAAAGGGGAACCCTTTTGCACTGTTGGTGGGAATGCAGACTGGTGAAGCCACTGTGGAAAGTAGTATGGCAATAACTCAAAAAATTAAAAATGGATATGCCTTTTGACCCAGTGATCCCATTTCTGGGAATATATCCAAAGGAACCCAAAACATTAATTCAAAAGAACATAAGCATGCCTATGTTCATCACAGCATATTTACAATTGCCAAGATAGGGAAGCAGCCCAAGTGTCCATCAGTACATGAGTGGATAAAACAACTATGGGACATTTACACAATGGAATAGTACTAGAAAATTTTACCCTTTGCAACAGTATGGATGGACCTGGAGAACATTATGCTAAGTGAAATATGCCAGTCAGAGAAGGACATATGCAATATGATTTCACTTATATGTGGAATCTAATGAACAAACCGATCTAAGCAAAAGAGGGACAGACATGGATGGAGAGCAGATGACAGTTAGTGGGGAGAGGTCATGGAGGGATTGAGCAATAAGGAAAAAGGACTCATGGGCATGGACAACAGTGTGGTGAACACTGGAGGGAGGCAGTATAAGGAGACTAAATGGTAATGGAAAAAATACAACAACAATTAAATCAGAGATGTCCAGCCAAGATGGAGGCATAAGTAGATACACTTTACCTCCTCGCATAACCAAAAGAAGGACAACAACAAATTTAAAACAAATAATAACCAGAACAGCCAGAAAATCAAGTTGTATGGAAGTCCGACAACCAAGGAGTTAAAGAACAAACATTCATTCAAACTGGTAGGAGGAGTGGAGATGGGCAGCTGGGGAAGAGAGAAAGCACAGAAAGGCAGAGGGTGGAGGACTAGATGGTCCTACATTTGTATGAAGATAAACCAGGAGGAACAAGTGGGGAGCAAGACAGATCACACAACCCAGGGTTCCAGCACAGGGGGAATAAAGCTTCAAAACCTCTGGCTGTAAAAATCTGTGGGGGTTGCAGCAGTAGCAGAAATTCCAGATCTACAGAAGAGTTCATTGGAAAGATCCACAGGGTCCTAGAATGTACCCAAACCCACTCACCTGGGAGTTAGTACCAGAAGGGCCCAATTTGCTTGTGGGTAGCAGGGGAGGTGACTAAAAGGCCAATAGCTGAGCAAGCAGAATTGTTCCCTCTATAACCCCTCCCCCACATAGAGCACCATGATGCAGTAAAGTGGGTTGCCCCACCCTGGAAAATACCTAAGTCTCCACCCCTTACAATGTAACAGGAGTGCCAAGACAAAAAAACATGGCGAAATGAAAGAACAGATCAAAGGTCCAAAAAAAGAACTAAGCAATGAAGAGATAGCCAACCTATCAGATGCAGAATTCAAAGCACTGGTAATCAGGATGCTCACAGAAATGGTTGAGCATGGTCGCAAAGTGGAGGAAGAAGTAAAGGCTATGAAAAGTGAAATAAAGAAAAATATACAGGGAACCAACAGTGAAGAGAAGGAAACTGGGACTCGAATCAATGGTTTGGAGCAGAAGGAAGAAATAAACATTCAACCAGAACAGAATGAAAAAGCAAGAATTCAAAAACATGAGGGAAGGTTTAGGAACCTCTGGGACAACTTTAAACGTTCCAGCATCCAAATCATAGGGGTGCCAGAAGGAGAAAAAGAAGAGCAAGAAATTGAAAACTTATTTGAAAACATAATGAAGGAAAACTTCCCTAACCTGGAAAAAGAAATAGACTTCCAGGAAGTCCAGGAAGCTCAGAGAATCCCTAAGAAGTTGGACCCAAGGAGGCACACACCAAAGCACATCATAATTACATTACCCAAAATTAAAGATAAGGAGAGAATCTTAAAAGCAGCAAGGGAAAAGGAGACAGTTACCTACAAAGGAGCGCCCATAAAACTATCAGCTGATTTCTCAAATGAAACCTTACAGTCAATAAGGGGCTAGAAAGGAGTATTTGAAGCCAAAAAAGGCAAGAATTTATACCCAAGATTACTCTATTCAGCAAAGCTACCATTTAGAATGGAAAGGCAGATAAAGTGCTTCCCAGATAAAGTCAAGTTAAAGGAGTTCATTATCACCAAGCCCTTATTATATGAAATGTTAAAGGGACTTATCTAAGAAAAAGAAGATCAAACATATGAACAGTAAAATGACAACAAACTCACATCTATCAACAACTGAACCTAAAAAAACAAAATAAAAATGAACTAAGCAAACAACCAGAACAGGAACAGAATCACAGAAATGGAGGTTACATGGAGGGTTATCTGCAGAGAGGGGGAGGGGGAAGAATGGGGGAAAAGGTACAGGGAATAAGAAGCATAAATAGTAGATACGAAATAGACAGGGAAAGGTTAAGAATAGTATAGGAAATGTAGAAGCCAAAGAACTTATACGTATGAACCATGGACATGAACTAATGGGGAGAATGCTGGTGGGGGTAGGTGCAGGGTAGAGAGGAAAAAAGGGGAGAAAAAATGGGACAGCTGTAATAGCATAATCAATAAAATATACTTAAAAAATAAAGATTAAATTAAAAATATCAATTGGAGTGTCTTAATTAAAAGAGATTAACCAACATAGTTTTTCATCATCTACCTAACCTTTCAGTCATTGCCAAACAGGACTAGGGCTGCTATAATAAGATCATTTAACCCAATAAAAAGAATGTTTTTTAAAAAAGAAAACAATCTATAGAAAAAAATCTATAATAGAGACATCCTTTCAATAAACTACTAGGATTAACATAAATTTGGACTATTTATAAATATGAACTAAACTGGCTAAAAATTGGAATTATACTTAATACCTTACAAATGTTTTTTTTTTCCCAGTTAGAATCTGAAGTGGCCACTCATGGGATTAAAATATTCCCAGCAAAAACACAAAATGTAATTACATTTATTTAGACGTCAAGCTTTGCCAAGAGTCTGTCAAATTAGATTAGATGGAAGAGCCAGCCCTCTAGTTACTGAAAGAAAATATCATTTTATTCTCTTATGGCTATACTTATTCCATTTTACCTATTATGAAAAAATTTGAAGTGGAACCCAAAAAGGAGTAAAAGAATCAAGCAACAATGTCAGTTTTAACAGAATAATCACATGGGATAATCTGCATCCAAACTCAGCTCTAAGATACTGTGGTATCAACATGAAATAGGTCTCAGGTTCAATTCTCCAAGGAACCATGACCACGTTTTTTAGACAAGTGAAAAATATAAACTAGACCGTTCTTTTATCATTCAGCAGCCGAAAACAGAACAATCTGGACTGAGAGTTGTCCCTAGTGACTTCAAATATGACAACAGCATCCTTGTTACAAGAAGGCATTTTGCACAAAACTTACAAATCAGGGTAATAAGTGATTTAATAATTCAAGGTTTTTACCTGCAGATTTTTTTTCTCTCTCTCTTTTTTCATCCTCACTTGAGGACATTTTTTCATTGCTTTTAGAGAGAGAGGAAGGGAGAGAGAAAAACATTGATGTGAGAGAAAAACAAGAAACAATTGGTTGCCTCTGTACACACCTGGACAAACCAGGAAGCACAAGCACCCAGACCAGGGATTGAACCTGCAACCCCGATATGTGCCCTGACTGAAAACTGAAACCATAATCCTCCAACTGAATGCTCCAAACAACTGAGCCATACCAGCCAGGGCACCTCCAGAATATTTTTTTGACAAAAGTGTAATTGCTTACTTGGTTGTTCAGTGTACTGCTAGTTTCTTTAAATCTTATTTACTCAGAGTTACAATGAAGATATAATACACAAATAGAGGTTTTTTTCTTTTATATATGTAAATTAAATATATATATATGATTATAATATAATGAATAACAAATCCAGCCCCCATGGACACTCAGGCAATCACTGATGACAGTGTCTTGTGCATTTTTCTAGAAATGTTTTATATATTTGTGTGTAAATATATATCCTACATATATTCTGTATATAGCTAAATATAATATATATAGCTACAAAACATTCATTTCATGGAGACATCATAATCTATTTAACCCATCCTCTACTGATGGTGATTTAGTTTGTTTCTACAACCACTTATTTACTGTAAGTGCTTACATGTCTCCTCTACTACACTCAAATCTGTCAGAACACTATTTTATATTGAGCACCTGGCACATTTTCTGACACACAGTAGTTGGTTCATTTTTTTTAAAATAAAGGAACTAAGAAACAAACAAATCATTGACTATCACATCAGAGCCAAGCGGAAAAAGAAGAATGAAGTAAAGGCAGGGAAAAATAACAAACCTCTGTCAGGTAGCCAGCTAAAGATCAGTCAGAAGTAAAAATAAAGCATTTGTAAAATTAAAATGTGAGTAAATGGAAAATCCAATTACTTAGTCAAAAATCTAACTGACACACTTTTTACAGACTCGTGCTTTGCACTAAGAAATGAATAGCTTTAAAATAAGCAAATGCCTAAAACACAGGTTTGCTGTGCAAAATTTAGACATATTATTTTAGGCTTTCTTGTTTACAATAAATGTTGAATAGTGGCCTTGATATCAAGTTATACTACTTTTAACATTTATTGGTTTGGGGAGAATTTCTACATTCCAATAACATTTCTCAATAGTAATAGCTAACTTTATGTACTCAAAAGGGCAAGAAGAATCTTTGGTGAGAATGTCTTCTGGGCACTGGATTTATAGCAGATTACTGAATTTTTATCAGAGTTTATGTACCAAGGAGACCTGATAAGTAAACTATTGTTGGAAATCTCTTCTCACAAATTAAGGGATCAGTGAACAGGTTTAATAAGAAATGAAAATACCTTGGTTGTCTGCCAGTTCATGTTACTGAAAATCTTTTAGATGCAAGGTTCAAAGGTAGGATAGAATGACAACACTACAATTACTAGTTTACTAAGTGACACAGAACCCTTAGGATACAGTATTAAAAGGAGACTAGGAATGCTTGCAAACCAGAGTATCGCTGACATATCTATCGCCCAGGAGCATACACTCAAATCCTCATAGGCATAGGCTTCCTGCAACATGACGGTAAGGCCCAAACTTGAGTAACTAGCTTATCCTCTGTACCAGCCATGCCCTAGCATGAGGAAGAATACAGAACATTTCGTAAAATACTCATACCAAACTAATAATATTAAAATAAATAATATTTTTTGAAAATAAACTTCCCAAAGGGTACTCTTGTCTCCTAAGGTACACTTTAGATTTTTAAGAAATGCTTTCAGGTAAAGCAGAGTTGAAACTGTTAAAAGTGTGCAGGAAAGGAGAAGGAAAACAAAAGCAATTCTCACTGGGTTTAGATTGTTTTCTTTTCTCCTCTCCTCCTCCAATTTCTTTTCGGAAAACTGATCATTTTACTAATATGCCTGATACTAAAGTGAACAACATTCCTGAAAATATGTTTTTTTCTGTTTTATCAGTGCTGATAACTGATTTTGGTTTTGCTTGTTTCTCATTTATAAGGTAGAAAACTGTACTTAGGCAAAAATTAAGTTTTATGTTAACAGCTTATAAAAAATTACTTAAAAAACCTTTAAATATTTGTGAATTTTATGTTAACTTCTCAATAAAATATATCTTCAAACAATATTTCAGTCTTTGGAATAGGCAGATATACTATTATGAGAACATAACATTATTTTCTCCAATATTCAATGATGACGGTAAACTAAGTTGAATTAAAGAAATAAGGATAAGACCACTGCTACCTGGAAGTTTAAACTGGAAGTTTAAAACCAGGCTAAGGTATATAGAGTATGGAAATGAGGAAACATGATATTTTCCTTTTAAGAAAGATTAAGTCAACCCTGGAGAGAAACAAGTTTTCTTTATCATTTCACCTTAAAAAAGAAATTCTAATATTTTTAGTTTAAATTAAAACAAATAGACACAACAGGGTTCAAGGAAAGTCCCTATCTAAATACTTCTGAAATCTGGATGATGAAACTCTAGTGATTAAATCCACTCATGTTAATGATACTTAGACAATTAGGGGAAATTTAAGGGTTATTAATTAATAAAACACAGTAAATATAACATGCTAGATAAATGCCACTAGCAAAAATTAGATATTCTAATTTATATTTTAAGAATTCACATTTGAAAGCTGTTTTTCACTTTAATTATTTTCTAATTGTCTTTAATAGAAATTTCTTAAAAATAAAACTGGCACTGTGAAATTCACTAGAAAAGCACATCATCTCACAACTATTTTAACTTCTGTATCAACGTAACATTCCCTTAAATGGGCATTAGGTGAACAAGTTTAGTCTATATCCTTACTCTATGAAATACAGAAACTATATAAAATCTGAAAATTTTAAGAACAAAAGAAAATATGGTTTCTTTGGTAAAGGAGCAATGATCTGTTTCAAAATAAATGTAGTAGATTCCCCACTTAATTTCGAGAATTTTGGTTAAGTTATATTATCCTTTATTAAAAACAGCAGACATTTTCCTTACTCTACTTTTTCACTCAAAAAATAAATAAAAAGCATTGACAGAAAGACTCACAAAAGGAGTGGTGTGCAAGTGACTATGTTTTACATTGACTCAAGTGATTTAAGAAAAATATATGGTAAACATCAACAGGCAATATGGGATTAGATTTGAAATCCTATAGAGTTATGTTGAGGAGTACAAACATACTGAAGCCTAGAAATACTGACCAATTGCCGGAACACTAGTTGAAAGAAACAAAGCTATATCAATGACATGTGAAGAAAACAGAAAAGAAACCGCCAAAATACCATGCACAGAACTTGGTCTATGGAGATTATGCACTGACAACCTGTGCATTACTGTTAAATCAATGTTACCATTTACAGGAATGCACCCTTCCCTAAAAGAGTTCATTTACATCACATTTCTGAATGTCAGGATTCTGGAAGCCCACTCATTTAAACTAATCACTCTGCTTTCTGACATAATCTATAGGAGATCTCCACTGACTAATAGCTTCAATATGGCCTCAGAATGGCTTCAAAGTAATCTCTTTCTGTGTTTGGTTTTCAGTTCAATTCAATTTTATACCAATTCAATTTTTTCCAATAAATACTTACTGCGAGCTTTAATTGTACCTGACACTGGGGCAACTACTGGGGAATACCAAGTAGGTAAGACATGGATCCTAACCTTACCCACCCTTAAGAAGCTCACAATCTAGTAGGGATGGGCAAGCAAATAAGCAAACACTCACAATCCAGTGTGAAAAATGCAATAGCAGATTTGGGTTTAGGTACAAGAGAACTGAGTGATTAACATGGGGAGTGGCTAGAGGGACTGAGGAAAGGCAAAGGTGGCTTTACATAGAAGACAATGCATGAGCTGTATTTTAAAGAATAAACCAAAAATAGGCCAAAGTGGATGTAAAGCAATCTAGGCAAGAAAACCAACATGTGCAAAGGACTGGTGGTGTGAAATGAAATGTTAGAGCAGTCAGTACTGCTGATCTTAGAGAGGAAGTGGTGGAAAAATGCAAGCAAAGAGATAGATAAGAGCCAGATCATAAAGACCTCTTATGCCATGCAAAGGTTAGATTTTATTACTGTATGCAATGAGGGGCCATTGAAGGTTTTTAAACAAGTAGTGGTAATACACTGTCAAGAATATTCACTTCAGCTATCCCATGGAGAATGGAAGACAGGAAGGGAGATATATCAGTTACTATGGCAGGGAGTGTTAGAATTAAGAGAGCAGTAAACATGGCTAGAGATATTGAGGACTTTGGCATACCACGTAGGAAGAATCAGGGGAAAGTCTCTCTCTGCTCTCCTACTTCCATAACAAGACCAGAGTAAAATAACAGAAGTAGAGTAAAACAATGTGCAAGAAATAAAAAAGAGCTAAGATCTCAGGAACCTTCCCTCTCAAATCAACTTACAGAATTAGATTCCTGAGTGAATCAAGGAATTTTATAGGAAAATAATGAATGAGGGAGGGGAGGGTGATCAAGATTTTCTTCACAGACAATATTAATCCTTTACAATGGTTCAAAAATCTGTTTTTTAAAAATACTCAGACAATTCTGATGATCAGCCAAATTTTAAATCAATGGTTTTGAATCTAACATGAAAGCATGCTGAGGAAAATAGGTACAGGCTAACATAATACTTCTCAAGTAATTATACCATATACTGGTAGTTCATAAAGCCTGACCTATTTGGAACTCAGCATGAGGACCATATAAAGTGAGACAAACAATCTTCTCAGTAGCAGGATGGATGTCAAGTGTCAGCACTGGAACGTACTTGGTTAGTAACTTCCAGCAAGACATAGAGAATGGGCAAACAATAACCTGCCCACTAGGAGAGAGGAAAAAGTGCTGGTAGACTGAATCTAGCTACTAGTAGTAACATATTTACTCTTCAGAGCCAAAAAAGTATCCCAAAAGTACTTGAAGAAAATTTATGTTTTTTGAATTCTCATTATTCCTATCCAGTTAAATAAAAAGAAATATAATTTGTGGAACATGATTGACCTGCATTTGAAAAATAAAATCAATATTTATGAACAACGACCATGTTATCATTGCTAAGGAATTTCTGGAAGACCCAGTGAAGAAATCAGCAGCATGTGAAAGACAATATACCTGCAAATTTTACCTGTTGCTTTAAAAAAAAAAGAAGAAAGGGAGGGAGGAAGCAGGGAAAAATGGAAGAAAAGGGCAGGAGGGAGGGCAAAACACCCAATATTTACCCATAAATAGCAATTCTTAACATTGCACTTAAAAAGCGACTACTATGTCCTATTTAATATCGTGAATACGGCATGGTCCAACCCAAGTGCTGGCTTATAGTTAGTGCTCAAAAAATGCCTATTGAATGAATGTGCATTAAAGAATGGCTACAGTTTCCAACAAATAAAAGTGAGAAATATTTTCCACACAAGAAATACATGAAATTCATTATTCCCAATGCTGATAATCTACTCAGGTTCAAAGTTGCAATAAATCGATCAATGGATAACAGATCCACATGGATTAGTTTAGGAGAAAAGGTGACCAAGTATGCCTGAAAATTTTACAGGTTGAATTCTAGAGAATAAACTGTCATATGACAAACTAAAATGTCTGTTAGTATTATTATTAGGTAGAACTAAGGTATCTGCATGAAAGAATGGTATTCCTTAAATACAAGCCTATCCTCTGGGAGAGTCCTCTTCTGGTTCAATTTTGAACAACACTTTATATCTTTGATAACTAAAGAGGCCCTCATCACTGTGTATTCATTCCCTAAGAGGACACAATCACACCCCTATAAGAAGCCATTGCTTGAATGAAGGAAAAAAAATTGGTCATAGGTTGTGCTCCCTTTCCCCATCAAACCCAGTCATTCTTTTGTCCATTAATCACAAAATATATACTTTATTTCAAGTCACACACACAATCATTTTTTGTGAACTACTTTCCAGCAGAGAAACAATTATGACACAACATCAAAATGAAAAATCCTCATATATATCCAAAGGTATCCAGTGTCTGTTTTGAAAGTGGAACTGGCAAAAAAACCAATTGCATATAAGGCTGAAAATGCACAAAGCTGCAGAAAGTCTTCATAATTAATCCATCAGTTAATAAGCAGTTGGAAAGTTCCTGAAGAGCTAGGGAGTGCGACTTAGAAGCAATGACATTTTGTTTATTCACAGTTAAAGAATGTTTTTTATTATCTTGCAATAGATTTTACACCTTTTTAGTTAAAACCAAGTCACGCAAAGACTTGTTATAATCAATCTGTGACTTGCCTGCAGTGTTAACCATATCACTAGAGTACACTGCTACTAGACTATTCATCTTGTTCCCCTCTCTCCCTCTTCCTCCCTCTCTCCGCTCCCCCACCTCCGCCCATGCTGGCACACCACAAAAACTGCTTTAACAGTGTGCATGTGTCTTGGTTAATGTCCCATAGTAATTTAAGGCAACAAATAATTTTTAGCTGACATATTAAAGATGGGACCCACTTGATAAAGAATTCTAGCTTCAAACTACACTACCTGAGAGGAAAAGACCTAGGTAAAGATTCTTCTCAGCTATCTTCCCCTCATATAACCTATGAAAAATGATCATTGGTTTGCAAACTCACAATTGTAATAGTACTATCCAACCTTTAATAACTGCCTTTCATCCAAGGGTATCAAGCTGCTCTATTAAGGCTAATTAAGCTATACAGAAACCCTGTGAGGTAAGCATTATCAACAACTGAGGGTTAATCCTTTCAAAGACTTGGACCTTTTCTGTACATTGTCTTGCTACCTGGTTAAGGTACAACACAACTGTCAGAACAAGGAAGTTCAAGTTCAAAGATGTAACATACTAAGCTTTCAAAAGTAGAACCTTATGCCCTTTTCATGTTCTTAAATATGTCTAAACCTGAACTTTTTTTTTACCTTTCATTAAAAACAATGACAATAGATTAAGAGAAAGTCACACAGACTATTAATAAAGTTCAAAGGTAAATTCGAATTTCTTCTTGGTGAAATGGGAAAACTTTAAGCTGACTCCACATTCATTTAAGTAACTAATGTCTTCAACACAGCTATTGTTAAGAACAACTCATCTTTTGCCCAAAAACTAGGCTTTGTTGGTTCCAAACTATCAACAAAGTATTTTCTTCCATGATTGCACATTACATGTTACATATACAGGGTCCAGCACAAATGACACCCCTTTTTTATTATAAAATCATAAGCACCTAATTCTGTAACATTATATCACACTCAAGCACACCAAATGACAGTTTAGGTGAAATGCTCAAATTAAAACTATAAATTATTACACCCATATTATTATCACCCTACCAACCATGCTCAAGCAGGCGTTACCTCTGCCAGACCCTGTACATGTGTGTTTTAATAGTATATAGATAAAAGCAGGTATAACTCAAAAAGCAGGTATAACATTTTCCCAAGTCAATATAGAAATACATTTTCCCCTTACAATGAAACAACAAATGTGTAAAATTTCCCAAAAGATAGCACTAATACCACCTTTCTCCCCACGCAAATTTTCATCAAGGTAGATGGAGTAGCAGAAGAGGATGGAAGAACATTACTATCCTTTGCCCCCAGACATAGAATCCACCCTGAAGTATAAAACCTATTTCCAACAAATGGTGAGAGACTAGGAAAATAGTTTTAAGTAAGCTTTCACAGCAGTACTGAATCAAGTTACCTGGTAGTGTCTTGAAACCTTCTGTCCGAAGGCAAGAAGCATAGGTTTTTACTGTGTTCCCACTTCACAGAAGGACTATAGTTCTTCCACATACCCGATGTATTGCAGATACTAACCCCCAATTAGGAAATGGATAAATGACACACCAGGTTCTACCGGGCTGCCATCTGGGCAATGAAACCTTTTCCATTAGTCAAACCTTGGTTCAGGAACACCCTGGTTCTCGAACAATTCAGTTCCCCACCAACTTGATCACATAAAAAATGTCTCAGTTGCCTAACAAAACTTCCAGTCTTGATTCTCTACCTGATAACTCTTTCATGCTAATACCTGTATGATCAGTCACGTGTCTCTCAGGTGACAAATAATGGAGGTTTGGTTTTTGAACAAACTCCTTCTCAAACAGCTTCCCAGAATGAATTAAGTTCAAGACACAAGGTTCCAGTGTATTCCCAATTTGCTAAAAAGGAGACTGAGAGACATCTCAAGGATTTTTCCAATGGTCTATTTTTCTTGGCCCCACAATGCTAAGATATAAAACAATTATGCAAGTTAAGTCAAGACGTTCAGATTTCAGCAAAAGTATAAACTTTTCTGTCTTTTATTAATCCCAGTGAAGAATGAACTGGCTTTATTGGGTTGAAAAGACACATTGAACAGTTATTTCCAATTCCAAAGTCTTAGAATTAATGTTTTTCATGTTTTAAGTGGCTAATAAAATATTAAATTTCACCCAGGCTGGTGTGGCTCAGTGGCTTGAGCACCAGCCTGCGAACCAAAGGGACACTAGGTCGATTCCTAGTGAGGGCACATGGCTGGGTTGTGGGCCAGGTCCCCGGTGGGGGGCACATGAGAGGCAACCACACACTGATGTTTCTCTCCATCTCTTTTTCTCTCCCTTCCCCTCTGTCTAAAAATAAATAAATAAAATCTTTAAAAATACATTAAGTTTCTACTCATGGTAAACAAGTGATTCTCTGTGTTACAAAGAGAAAAATGTGAACTTAAAAGGACAAAATCAAGTAAGCAAAGCTTTCAAGCTACTAAATGCATACTTAAGAGATTATTCTAACAGGTGAGGTGATCCCTACGTCATGCATTTGTCTATTCCCTCACAGATAGGGAGGGTATCTCTAAAAGGATGTACAAGAAAGTGATAGAGTCAACTGCCTATGGGAAAAGGTTGGAGAGGAGGTTAGAAGGGGAAATTATTTGCCACTGTATAAGCTTTTGTACTTTTAGGATGTTTTACCATGTCTATAGGTCACCTTTCAAAAAAGAAATCTCTTGTGTCAAGAATTATTAAAGTTTAAGTTACATATAACTTTATTACTATGAGAAGAGAAAGAAATGAGAACGGGGTCTTCACCCTAAATGAATGAAGGTGGAACAACTTTAAGTCAACACATTTAAGGCAAGGCCCCTGACAAGCAGAGTGAATATCAAAGAAAAGATCTGAGAACCACCATGTTGTTGAATTGTAAGGCTCTGTGACAATCCTTACTTTCAAGTTTGTATAGACCCATTATTCCTTATTGCTTTTATGTGCATACATTTAAATAATGCTATTAATATACTTTGATATTTAGGAGTAAATTTCTAGTGAAATCAGGATTCTTTTTCTAAATGATGTTTCAGAATAAGTAAACCCAGCCAAATTATCTGTAAGAACAAGTAAGTAGTATCCGTTGATAGACTTTATGACACCTTTTTTCTGGTAAACACTTACTACTGAAATTGCCTCTTCTCTATATATTACTGAAGAAAAGAACAAAACTGAGGAGGAGGCAGGAGTGGAAAGTGGGAGAAGATAAAAAAAGGGGTTGGAGAGTAACAAGAAGTGAGGAAGGAAAGAAAGGAAAAAGAAAATCTGATAATATGATCTCTGTAAGACTAAAAATCACAATTCATTCAAAAAACAAACTGGCCAAGTGCTTGTTACATGCCCGGTACCTAACAACAGGAACATAAGTCAGCAATAGCTACTACCCTCAAGGAACACACGAACTGTTGTAAAAGTCAGACACAAATTATGAAAGAGGAATTACAGTACATGCAATAACAGTTGTGATTCAGTGTGAGGTTTTAGAGACTAGAGCAAAAACAAACATCTGGTGTAGCTCAGGAGCTTAAAAAGGGCAGCCACACTTGAGCCATACTAAAAAATTAAGGAAGTGTTTGTAGGACAGTGAAAAGAAAGACATTTCAAATGAAGGAAGAGCAAGAGCAAAGGATCAGCAGTATGAAAGAGCACACTATATTCAGGAAATATGTCTATAATTTTACATGGCTAGAATATATGGCACATAGAAGACTAGAAAATAAAAAGGAAAATGGAGGTTAAGGGGGAAGACAGAATAGTGGGAAATTAAGCTTAAAAAATAAGTCAGATTTTTTAAACCACAAATGCTTGTATTAAAGTAAATTGTTTATAACTTAATATATATAATATAATACATAAGTATATTATATATTTATAATATATAATATACAAATAGTATATCATTAATTGTATAAATATTCATTGGGGTGATGGTTGGTGGTAGTATTTTGACTTTCAAAACCAAATTTCTTCGAATGCAAATATATTAATTAATGGTGTATAAATGAATGGCTCCATTTACCAATTACCCTTATCTATTAATTATAGCAGGTACAGTAGGTGCTCTACTTGGAAAGTTTGTTGGACCTATTTTGGTTTACATGAAGTCAAAAGTAGTATGGCGGTATTTATCATAAAAAATTATACACAATTCACAATTGTAATTAGTTCAGATTGATTACCTTTGTCCCCAAAAGCAAATTACAAATGTTTAATGATGCAACTAATACACTGGCACATTAGCTTTCATAAATCAAGCATGCAGACATACAAAGTAAGTGTGCAAATCTAAGCCTCAGTAATACTTATATTTAGTACTATTTTAACAGTTCAAGAATGCATGAGATTCTGTGTTAAAATTGTGCAGTGCCCTGGCTGGTGTGGTCCAGTGGATTGAGTGCTGGCCTGAGGACTGAAGGGCTGCCAGTTCAATTCCCAGTCAGGGCACATGCCTGGGTTGTGGAGCTAGGTCCTCAGTTGGGGCTATGCTAGAGGCGGCCAATAAATGTTTCTCTAGCACATCGATGTTTCTCTCCCTCTTTCACCCTCCTCCTTTCCCCTCTCTCTAAAAAATAAATATATAAAATATTTTTTAAAAAATTGTGCTACCACCATTTATACCTACTTTATAAAAGTTTTCTAAATGTTACCTAAACAACATAATTGTTGTTAATAATTGTTGTTAATGTTAAGCTACATTAATATTTTATTCACAAAATATGAATAGCACATATACCACAATAAGTAAGTTTGCCTTACTAAAATTTTCTAGCCTATTTGATAGATATACAAGGTCTGTGCAGAAAATGTCCAACCGCTGTTAATATATCAAGAATGGTTTGCATGACATCAGTGTATCCTGGCAGCCAAGAAGAGTGGACTGGAATGGGCATGTGTGAACAATGACAACTTCACTGTACTAGTCAGTGGGGGCGTGTTCTGTGCAGCCATCACATTCGAAATGACTGAGCAAATAGAACAACAAATCTGAATCAAATTTCACATTAAGCTTGAACATTCCTCTGCAAAAACTATTAGAGTGATTCAGAAGACTGCAGCTATGGGCAACTGGTGATTGGCAGCTTCATCACAACAACACATCCACTCATGCATCATGTCTCATGCAGTTTTTGGCAAAACATCAAATCACCCAGGTGACTCAGGTCTCTATAGCCCAGATTTGATTCCCTATGACTTCTGGCTTTCCCCTACCCCCTCAAAAAATCAGCTTTGAAAGGGAAGCAATTTTAGACCAATGATGAGATTCAGGAAAATATGACAGGACAGCTGATGGTGATTGGGAGAACTGTGTGAGGTCCCAAGGTGCTTACTCTGAAGGCAACTGAGGCACCATTGTCCTATGTACAATGTTTCTTTATTTTCTTCAATAAATGTCTCTATTTTTCATACTACATGGCTGGATACCTTCTGGAGATAACTTTGTATACACATTATCACTCTCTTTGTGATAAATTGTGAATCTATATACTACTACCATAGAAAAATCTTAATTCCATCTATTCTTGGTTGTGTAAGAGAGTAAAAAGGGGAGGAGACAAAGAATCGGAAGACTTGGGACTCTAGGCCTTGTTACAAAACAAACTAAATATCTGATTTAATTCATGTCATTTCTGGATCTCGCTTTTTATCCATCTGTGAGAGCCATGACTTTTTCCTAAGTATATGAAAATTTTTATTTTACAGTAAATAACTTTCCCCTAAACTTATAAATATTTACTAAATTTTGTAAGTTCGCACATACTCTTTGAATGAAAAAAAGAGTATGTAGAAAACAACCTCAAGTATTATCACATAGAAATAGCTATCATTTACACTAAGTTAATGTAATTCTAGCCATTACAATGCATATGTAAAAATAGATACAAAAGCTTTTATAAAAATTGGATGATCTTTTTTGTGCTTTTTAAATATAATACACTTACTGTAATAGAAGCACAACTTCAGTGAAAATACATGAATTTTTAAATTTCAAATGGATATTTTCTTTAAACTCTAAGGTTAAAAATCATTAAAAACATATTAATAGAGTAGAGTAATTATATCTTTATAAGCCCATTTTTAATTATAGGTGTTATTAACTTGTACATGAGAATACTCATACTTCCTCCCAACTCCAAATACTATTGGCATATTATTTTTTACACTGCCCAAGTTCATAACAAATATATTAGACTCCAAAATCATAAACTGCATAAATCTCTAGTATTTCATATAACATGACATCACTTACCAATTTTGTTACCAATTTGTTTTATCTTTTAATTGGCTGGATTTCATAAAGTGATATTTTTTCAAGAAGAACTCATGGGTATTTAGGAATGTCTGCCTTTTGAATTTACACTTGTATGATATACGGGATGGGAATACAATTCCTGAAACACATGTTCTTTCTCTCAAAAGTGAATAGACATTGCTACACTGGCCTGCAGTACTGACGGTTCTCAGGAAGATGTTTACTGACAACCTGATTCCCCCCCTTTGAAATGGCATGCCCTTCTTTTCACATATCTGGAAAAATATTAAAGTTCTATTATTTCACCTAGATATGTCAATCAATCAAAATCCCTAGAATCTATCATATGATTTTATTTTACAAGGTCAGCATACCCTGATACTAAAGCCAGACAAGGACTCTACAAATAATATAGCTACAGACCAATATCTCTGATGAATATGGGTAAAAAAATTTCAACAAAATGTAAGCAATTCTAATTCAAGAGCATTAAGAGGTTCATGACCATGATCAGGTGGGATTTATTCCTGGGCTGCAAGGATGGTTCGACATATGCAAATCAACAAATATAATACACCACACATTGACAGAATCAAAGATAAAAATTACATGATTCTCTCAATAGATGCAGGAAAAGCATTTCACAAAATATAGCATCCTTTCTGATAAAAACACTCAACTAATTGGGAACATAAGGAGCACATCTCAACATTTTAAAGGCCATATATGACAAACTCAAAGCCAACATCATACACAATGTGAAAGACTGAAAGCTTTTCCTCCAAGATCAGGAACTAGACAAGGATACCCACTCTCACCATTGCTATTTAACATTATAAGGGAAATACTAGTCAGAGAAATCAGATAAGAAAAAGAAAAACAAGGCATTCAAATAGAAAAGAGACAGTGAAACTGTCCTTGCATATGAATGATCTCCTATATTAAAAAATCCTACAGGCTCCACCAAAATACTATCAGAACTTTGTCAACAAATTTAGTAAAGTAGCAGAATAAAAAAATCAACATGCAAAAATCAGTTGTTTCTATAGGCTGACAATGAAACATCTAAAAAAGAAAGGTTTTTAAAATTCCACTCACAACAGCATCAAAAACAGTAAAATACAGCTTGAACTGCAAGGGTCTACTTATATGCAGATTTAGAAAACTTGCACTGATGTGGACACAGCAGACAGTTCAAAGCCATCTGTTCAAGAGTCAGCTGTATTTTCAATAGTAGTTGGAAATCTACATATGCAAAAAGCCAACTGAAGTTATACTCAAATTTTCAACTGGATGGGTGGTCCATGTACCTGATGGGTGGTCCCTGTACCTAACTAACTCCCACATTATTCAATGGACAACTGTACATAGGAATACATTTAACCAAAGAGCTCAAATCTGTACACTAAAAACTGCAAGACTTTGATAAAAGAAACTGAAGAAGACACAAATGAAAAAGTATCTCATGTTCATGGATCAGAAGAATTAATATTGTTAAAATGTCCATACTACCAAAAGTCATATATAAACTCGATGCAATTCCCATTAAAATTCCTATGGTATTTTCCCCAGAAATAAAAGAACAATCCTAAAAATTGAATGGAACCAAAACAAAAATCCCAAGTAGATAAAGCTATCTGAGAAAAAAGAACAAAGTTGGAGGCACTACCCTGACTCATGTCAAACTATACTACAAAGCTATAATAATCATGCATAAACTAATGGAAAAGAATCAAGAGCACAGAAATAAACTCACATATGTGGTCAACTGATATATGAAAAGGGAGCTAAGAATACACATCAGGGAAAGAATAGTCTCTTCGATAAGTGGTGTTGGGAAAACTAGATAAGAACTAAAATAAATATTCCAAAAATGTATATGGAACCACAAAAAACCCAGAATAGCAACAGTGATCTTCAGAAAGAACAAAGTGGGAGGAATTATGCTACCTGATATCGAACTGTACTGTAAGGCCACAGTAATGCAAACAGCATGGTACTGGCATAAAAACAGACATATAGATCAACAGAACAGAACAGAGCACCCAGAAATAAACCCATGCCTTTAGAGTCAATTAATATTTGACAAAAAAGGCAAAACCATACAGTGAGTTAAAGATAGTCTATTCTTTAGACTTAATGAACGGTGTTGAAAAACTGAATAGATACATGCAAAAAAATGAAACTAGACCACCTTCTTACACCACAGTGTAAGACGTAAGACACCACAATAAACTCAAAATGGATTAAAAACTTAAATGTGAGACTCAAAACTATAAAAATCCTAGAAGAAAACACGGGCAGTAAAATCTTCTTGTCACAGTATTTTTTCTGATATATCTCCTTGGGCAAGGGAAATGAAAAGGAAAAATAAACAAATGGAACTACATCAAACTAAAAAGTTTTTTTGCACAGCAAAGGAAGCCATCAACAAAATGAAAAGAAAACCATGGGAAAACATATCTGTTGATACATCTGATATGGGGCTAATATTCAAAATTTTTAAAGAACTTATAAAACTCAACACCAAAAAACCAAACAACCCCACTAAAAAATAGGCAAAGGACCTGAACAGATGCTTTTCCAAAGATAATATACATACAGCCAATACACATGTGAAAAGATGCTCAACATCACTAATCATTAGAGAAATGCAAATTAAAACCATGATGAGATATCATCTCACACCTATCAGAATGGTTATCAATAAATCAACAAACAAGTGCTGGTGAGGATATGGAGAAAGGGGAATCATCATGCACTGTTGGTGGGAATGCAAATTGATACAGCCACTGTGGAAAGCAGTATGGAGTTACCTCAAAAAATTCAAAATAGATCTGCCTTGTGACCCAATAATTCTACTTCAAGAAATTTATCCAAAGAAACCTGAAACACTAATTCAAAAAATACATGTACCCCTATGTCCACTGCAGCATTATTTACAATAGCCAAGATATGGAAGCTGCCAAGTACCCATCAATAGATGATTGGATAAAAAAGCTTTGGTACGTTTACACAATGGAAGACTACTTGGTGCAAAAAAAAGGAAATTTTACACATTGCATCAGCAAGGATGGATCTGGAGAACATTATGCTAAGTGAAATAAACCAGTCAGAGAAAAAGAAATACCATAAGACTTCACTCATATGTGGAACCCAGTGAACACAATGAACTAACAAGCAAAACAGAAACAGACATAGAAAGCAGGCTGAAAGTTGTGAGGAGTGTGGAGAGGTTGAGCGATTGAGTAAAAAAGAAAAAAAAGGAAAGAAGTCACAGACAACAGTGTGGTGATGATTGCTGGGGATAGAAGGGGTGAGGCAGCTGGAGGAAAATATGGGGGGATAAATGGTGACGGACAGAGACTTGATTTGGGCTGTCAGCACACAATGCAGTGTGCAGATGATGGGCTGCAGAACTGTACGCCTGAAACCTATATAATTTTGTTAACCAGTGTTACCTGGTTAACAAATGAGTAAATCTGTTCATGCAAATGAATTTTTGTTACCCCAATGAATTTAATAAAAAGGCAGAAAGAGAAGCTTTTACACAAAATGTACAAGAGTACCTCAACTGACAGAGAACATGGACTCGGTTACCATTTCAGAACAGATTCTGTGATGGTTTTTGCACCTGCTTGCTATTATTTGTGTGTGGCAGAATTTAATCTGAGTCTTGCCTTTACTATACCATATAAAATGTTAGCAAAATTATGGGAGAGGCCTACCTTTCTCACCGATCTCTAATTTTTGGAAGCTACTAATAGCTATTAACAATAATCAAATAATAATAACTGATTAACTGGCTTAGGTTGGTTTGCAACAAATGTGTGTGTGTGTGTGTGTGCGTGTGTGTGTGTACTATATGGCACTGTCAGTTCTGGACAGGTGTACTCTCCATAATGCTGGGAAGCCCGAGCCATATTTATCATTGAGATACCTTTTGCTTTCTTCTTTAGGATTAGAATAGGGCTTTCATGATGTTGTATTTGGCTCAAGAACAAATAGATCCCACAGTATATACATATTTCCTTAAGTGGAAATGTACAAATTGTTTGTGTACATTCTTCTGAGAAGGTGATGTTAGTGCTAGGCATAAAAGGATTATGGTATAACAAGAAAGGAACATAGGTCTGGCAAGATATTACCTTGCATAGACAATTGCACAAGGACTCTAAATCACCAAGGGAAGCTACATTTAGATATATTTACATCTATTCATGTTCCATGTGGCCACTTCCAATAAGCTTATATTCAGGATCTGGCAAAAATAATGCCCCTTTTTTATTACAAAATCTTTTACTACAAAATCATAAGCATGTAATTCTGTAACATATCACATTCAAGCACACCATATGATATTTTAGGTGAAATGTTCAAATTAAAACTATAAATTATTACACCCACATTATTATGCTACCAACCACACTCCAGCAGGCCTTACTTCTGCCAGACCCTGTAGAACTAACCAAATACACTGAGAACTTAATCTAAACTTATAGTATGTGGTTCTTCCCACAGATCCATGATCAACATGGTACAAATACTGATCCTAGCAAACTTCTATGTCAAATGTGGCATTTATATTTATTTATACAGATTATAAGGGACTACTAATAATATCAATAAATATTAAACATAGTCCCTATATGCTTTTACAGGTGTATCTATATAAAAGATATAATGATTAAAATGGCCATTTCTAATACCGATATATGGAAACCTCTGATCACACTTAATTACTGAAGGTTATTATAATATGAAACAGCATCTTGTGTCATTATCCATAGGCTAGTAAAACATTCTGTCCTGAGTTAATTCTTTTTTTTAACTTTTTTTTATTTTAGTTGTTGTTCAAGTACAGTTTTCTGTCTTTTACTCCCATCCCAGCCCACCCCCCCCAGTGCTCCCCACCTCCCTCCCATTTCCACCCCCCTTAGTTTTTGTCCATGTGTCCTTTATATTTGTTATTGTGACCCCCTGAATTAATTCTTAAAAGAAGAGAAACTTGAGAAGGTATAAAAAAAATGACAGTGTTGGCAGTGTACTGAAAATTAGATACAACTTCATAATTCCTTGGAAGATTCTATATGCTTCTGCCACTGACTTGCAGAAAAATGACTTAAGTCACTTAGCTTCTGTACATATCATGTGGTAAAGGAGATAATATTTTTTAAGTGCCAGTGAATATAAATGAGAATTATATTACTCATTTAAACTATTAAACTATGCTTTTGAATGTCTCTCTTGTCTTTATTTATTTGCACACATAGCATTCTATACTTATTAAGTACACCTTTCTCTTCAAACCTTATTAGAATCTCTTATGCATTTCTGATGTGAAACATCTCTGCCAAGCAATGGCTTTTGCATACATTTTAAAAGAACAAAAGGACTAAATTAAACTAAAATGTATTTTATTTGAACCAGCAATAACAAGAAAATCATAGTGTGCTATTTTATACTATACTTTCTTCAAGCCATTGTAATTCAAAGGCTAACTCTAATATGTGGAAATGTTTTTATATTTATTCTCTTTCAGATAGCTTTGTCTAGAATACTGACCTATCAAACTAAACAACCATTGCTTCATGATTTTATCTAAATGAATTATACATATCCATATGAGAATCTTAAAAATAAATCATAGTGATATAAAAGTGTGCCTAAAGGAAACATGAGAAATAGCTCAGGCAAGTTTTTTTTTTTTCCAAAGCAGTTACCAGATTATGTGCCACCGTGCCACCTATAAATCAAGTGACAGTGAAATAAATGAGCCACTAAGGTCATATTTCCTACAATTACAGTAGTACCCCCTTACCCATGGGGCATATGTTCCAAGACACCAGTGGATGCCTGAAACTGCAGATAGTACTAATCCCTATATACACTATGTTTTTTTCTATTCACACATACCATGACAAAGTTTAATTTACAAATTAGACACAGTAAGAGATTAAAAAAATTAATAAAGTACAAAAACTTACAACAATATATTGTAATAAAAGTCATGTGAATGTGGTCTCTCTCTGACAACCAATCTGGTAACTGAAGTGGCTAATGGGCAGTAGTATTTGCAACCTGCATACCTGGGACAAAATTCACTTCCCAGGATGGACAAAGCAGGACAGCATGAGATTTCATAACACTACTCAAAATCACACACAGTTTAAACCTTACGAATTGTTTATTTCTGGAACTTTCCATTTAATATTTTCTGGCTGTGGTTGACTACACATAACAAACTGCGGATAAAGGGGGACTCCTGGATTTATCTTGAGTTATTACAATAAGAAGTGCTTGAAGCCATTATTAGAACAGTAATACTAGGATAAAAGAATAAAGGATAAAATGTAAAAAATGTTTAATCAAGCCCCTAAACTCAAATTCATATTCACAAATTTTAAATATTTAATGGAAATTCACTTTATATGGGAAGAAAATAAAAGTTCATCCACATATAAAAGTTTACATTTTTTCAATTAGTTATTTAAGATTTTAAATATTATATAGAGGTGTTCTGTGTGTTTGTGTATATGAGGGGAGACCCAAAAACACAGAATTTATTAATAAAAAGCTGTATATTTATTTGTATATGTTTAAAACTTTAGTCACCTTCAAAGTACTCTCCATTTGATCCAATACACCTATCGAGATGTTTTTTCCACTGCTCAAAACAGTCTGAACTCATCAATTTTGATGTCTTTCAGTGCTTCTGCCTTTTTTTGTTTCACCTCTCCCACATGAGCAAAACCTTTCCCTTTGAAGACTTTTTTCATCCAAGGAAACAAACAAAAGTCATTCAGGGCAAGATTGGGTGAATAGTGAGGGTGGGCCACAGGGGTCCTGCTGTTTTTGGTCAAAAACTGCTGAATACTCAGCATGGTGTAGGCAGGTGTGCTCACAAATCCCCCATCATGAAATGGGAAAACGCACTGAAAGAGTCTTCAAAAAAAGTTCACTTAAACTGAAAGCAGCCTCTCACAACAATGCCAACTGGTACACTGATACAGATGGGTTCCTAGAACACTCACCTAGCAGGGGAATCCTGTACTGCAAGGGTTCTGCCCTGCAGAAGATAATTCTGGGGTTTGGGGGGAGCCCCCTTCACGTACATATCTCTGGGTATGAATAAGAAAATTAAGATGATAGTAAATGATGATGAAAATAGCAAAACGTTCTCAGTGCTCTCTTTTCTTACAAAGATTCTGTTCCCATAAAAGCTACTAATGACAATAGTGTGAAAAAATATGTCATTTTATGCTTTTGTGCAACATTGTCAATTGCTATAGTCATAAAACTGGTGTAGTTTATTTTTACAGAAACAAATTCATTGAACAATAAAAGTTCCTGCTGTGTTAGATTGCTGCTGGCTCTCTAAGTAAAAGTGTGTTAATCCTATTCCCACATTTCCTCTTCTTCATGACAACTGTGGGTCATCTAAACGAATGGAGCAATTTTTCTCCGTACAACACATTTTCTAGCAATCACTTCTATGTGGATAACCCCCAAAGGTATCTTTCTCTCTCATCCTGACTTTTCCCCTGAGTTAGACTCACTTTCCAACTTTCTACTGAATAGGTTCAACAAACACATCAAGCTCAATCTATCTGAATTTCATCTTGATATCTTTCTCTTAATAGATTCACTAAACCAGTCAATGAAGCAGAGATTAAAGCGATAGTTAAAAATTTCCAATTCAACTACTTTCCTCCTTTCCTTTACCACTCAACTCGGGGGTACAATGGGAGAGAAAGATAAAACCTGAAGAATTCAGTCTTTAAAAGGGCAAGAACCAGATCAGCTCCAAGGATCCTGCTATAGGAACTAACAGAAATTTCTTTATGGCAATAACATCAGTATAATTGAACTTCAATCATTTTCAATCCAGGCAGAGTACTTTTAGTTCCAAGTAGAATGTAGTATATTAGCAAACCCTATTCTTGCTGTAATAATAACAATAATATGAAAAATAACTTCAACATAACATTTTTAAAAAGCCATCAGAGAAGTGTCTTAGTACATAATTAAAATAACTAAAATTTCACAGGACAATAGTCTATAATAAGTGATGCTCTTGCTTGGGGAGCACCTATTATTCTATAGAGCACAGGCTTGGATCCCAAGAGCACTGGTGTGAAAATTTGGAAACTGCAGGAGCAATAAACACATGTCCAGTTTTCTCCCTGGTATCCTTGCTGAGTTCTGGGGCTCCAAAGGAGGCTAGAGAGCAATTGTTAAAGACAGACTGAAATTTCTCATAGCCTTGTGATATTACAAGATAAAGTCTTGCTGAGGTTTACCTTAAACTCATTGCTAATCATTTCTTCAGTGTTTGCTAAACTTAGATACTACATGGGGCAGGAGGGCAGAGAGCAAAGCTTACAAATTCTCAAGAGCAGACTAAATTTTTCATAGTATCTCAAACCTTAAAAGAAATCAATCTAGTTCTCAAATTAAAATCATGGAAGAATTATGCCTGAGTAACAAACAGGATAGAGGTGGGCTAAGTTTTACTAAAACCACAATGCAGCCAAGACCCAGCTCAATCACTGATTGCATTGGGAAAAAATAGTAAACCCAGTGATAATATAACCCAGTGGGAAGTCTCCACAGTACAAAGAGACTAAAAATTTAACCAATAATCAAAAGAAAAATCAAGATGACCAAAACATGATACAGATATCATCTCTACATTAGCATATTACGTAACATATTAGAAAAACTATGTATGTAAATAAATTACAAGAAACATAAACAAGATAGATAAAAATGGAGAATTTACAAAGAAATTCTGAAATTATAAAAATAATCAATTAAAAATACAGAATCAAAACATATGAAAATTATTAACTGAGTGTGTTCAACATTACAATGAATGCAACAGAAGACAGGTTAAATAAATTAAAAGACAGTTTAAAAGAAAATGTACACAATGAAGTACAATGAGAAATTTAGAAAGACACAAACAGGCATGCAATATACCATAAGGAAGTCTGCTGATGTATATAAGTGAAGTTCCTACAAATGAAAAGATAAAGCACTATCCAGAAGCAGTATCTGAGCAGATAATGGCTGAGGATTTTCTAGAACATATAAAAGACATCAAAAATCCCAGAATTGAAAAGCTCGGTTAATTTTTTAGCTGGAGAACAATAAAGTCATATCTAGACACATCACAGTCAACTGTACAACATAAAAGACAAAAATTAAAATGTAAAAGCAGCCAAAGGGGGACAAGAAGAAACACTTTAATGAAAATTGCTGACTTCTCAGTAGAATCTATGAAAGCCAAAAAACAATGGAGTGACATTTCAAGTACTGTAAAATATTACAGCAGTTTCCCTCTTATTCACAGGGGATACATTCCAAGACCCCCAGTGAATGCCCGAAACCATGGATAGTAGCTAACCCTATATGGACTATATTTTTATCTATATCTACATATCTATAATAAGCTTAATTTATAAATTAAGCACAGTAAGAGATTAACAACAATGACAATAGAACAATTATAACAATATACTGCAATGAGTTGTATGAATGTGGTCTTTCTCTGTCTCTCAAAATATCAACTGTACTGTAGTTACCCTTCTTTTTCTTGTGATATGAGATGATTAAATGCCTACATAATGAGATGAGCTGAGGTGAACAAGACATTATTAAGTAAAAAAGAATTATTTGAACACAAGCACTGCAATACTGCAGACAGTTGATCTGATAACTGAGATAACTACTAAGTGACTAAGTAGCACATACAGCATGGATACCCTGGACAGAGGGATGATTCATGTCCAGGGTTGGGGTACAGAACAGGATGGTGCAGATTTCACCACACAACTCAAAAGAGCACAAGATCTAAAACATGAATTGCTTATTTGTGGAATTTTCTATTTATATTTCCAGACCACAGTTGCCTATGGGTAACTTAAACCATGAAAAAAGCTAAATGGCAGATAAAGGGGGACTACTGTACTGTGAAACTAAATTCTACACTAGCAAATATATCTCTCAAAAATGAATGCTAAAAAAATAGTTTTCATAAAAAGAGTAACTAAGATAGTTTATTGCCATCAAATTTGTACTATAAAGAATTCTGCCCTGGCTGGTGTAGCTCAGTGGATCAAGCACGGGCCTGCAAACCAAAGGATCATGGTTCAATTTCCAGTCAGGGCACATGCCTGGGATGCAGGCCAGTTCCCAGCAGGGGACGCATGAGAGGCAACCATACATTGATGTTTCTCTCCCTCTCTCCTTCCCTTCCCCTCTAAAGAGAAATAAATAAAATCTTTAAAAAAAGAATTCTAAAGGATATTTTTCAGGCTGAAGGAAAAGTATGGAATGGAAAAATTAAACTGCAGGAAGGAATAAAGAACATTAGAAAGAATAAATATGTGGTCAATTATAAATAATTAGGACAAATTAAATCAAAATTATAATAACATAATGTGCAGGTTCTAACAAACACTGGGTTAAAATATATGGCAATAAAAAGACCAAAAGCAGATTGGGAGGATTAAAAGTTTGAGGATAAAATTCTTATATTGATCTAGTAATGATAAAAATATTAATTCACAATGGACTATAATAAAAAAGACTATTTTAAAATACCTAAGGCAGCCATTAAAAATAATAAATTAAGCCCTGACTGGTGTGGCTTAGTTGGTTGGGTATTGACCTGCAAAGCGAAAGATTGCAGGTTCAATTCCTGGTCAGGGCACATGCCTGGGTTGTGGGTTCAGTCCCCCATTGGGGCACTTACAAGAAACAATCGATCGAAATTTCTTCCTCATATCGATGTTTCTCTCCCTCTCTTTCTCCTTCCCTTCCTCTCTCTCTAAAAATAAATTTTAAAAATCTTATTAAAATGTATAACTAGAAGTCTGTAAGTGAAAAACAGAATAACAATAAGAAATTTTCAGCAACTCAGAAGAAGGCAACAAAGAAAAAAATAAGGATTTAAAAAAATGATGGTTTCTTCCAGCTCCGGCCCTGAACTTAGCAGCTGTGGCAATGTCAATGCCCAAGAAAAACATGATTGCCATTTATGAACTCCTTTATAAATAGAGAGTGGTGGTGGGCAAGAAGGATATGAACATACCTTAAACACCCCAAGAGGGCAGATAAGAAACTGCCTAATTTTCACAACATGAAAGCCATACAGTCTCTCAAATCATGAGGCTACATGCAAGAACAGTTTGCCTGGAGCTATTTCTACTGGTATCTTACCAACAAGGACACCCAGTATCTCCATGATTGAGCCTGCCCACTTTGCACTGCAGCTGGCCTGACACAGGCAGGCCAAAGCCCAAAGGTCTGGAGGGCAAGAGACTTGCAAGACTCACTAGTGAAATTCTAACAAAGATTTAATATAGAATGAATACCAATTTTATACAAACCCTTCTAGAGGACAAAACTAGACTGTATAACCTTGATTATAAGAAAGAAATTATAAGAAAAAATTACATTAAACATGTCTTGTTAACATAGAAAAAATCCAAAATAAAACACTGGTGAATTTAATCCAGCAATATATTAAAAGGTTAATACAAACTCCTCGAAGCAAGCATCTAATTGTCTCACTGGGAAGGCTAAATATCTTTACTAAAAACCTCACTATAATATTCTAACCTAAGGAAAAATAAGATATTCATGATAGCATAAGGAATAATGGATGTTGAATAAAATAATATTTAATGGAAGGTTATACTTGTAGGCAGATGGCAAGTGCTCTATGCATTCCAATCCATCCACTTGCTCAGAAATATTCAGTACACTCTACATGAGAGATGAGCAGTTACAGAGAAGAGAGTGGTGAGCAAATTCTCTATCAACCAACAAAAACAAAGGCATCCCCATTTTCTAGTGTAAGCTTCTCAAACAGGAAGGTGTGACCTGTGAAACGGCACATCAGTTACCTTTCTACCCATGACAGTGTGCCATACTTCTATTGTCTAGGACAAATTTTTCCAGCAGAAGATTCATGCTTTAGCTCTATCATATTTGGAAAGGTTACATAGCTCAGAAAAACATAAGTTAATTATACGTTCTTTGTAGTTTGTAAATTTATAGTTTACAACTGACACCTAAATGCCAGAGGAAATTTTTTCTGCCTTCTTGGACCAAACAAAAAACAAAAGAAATAGAAAAAACATACTAATAGGTTACAAAGTCACATTTGCATTTTTAAGTTGCATCATCAAAATTAATGGGCCTAGAATAATAAGGATTTACGTTAATAGGAAAGATGTCAATTAAGTGCTCTTCAGATTTTACAAATTCTGTCCAAGTTCCGACAT
The DNA here is from genome assembly GCA_004027735.1 of Carollia perspicillata. NCBI lineage: Eukaryota > Metazoa > Chordata > Mammalia > Chiroptera > Phyllostomidae > Carollia > Carollia perspicillata. Next base: position 88,770 of record PVKM010000403.1, read on the forward strand.
CTGTCTAGTTGAAGGTTCACAGCTCAAGGGGTTTCTGAGCAAGTTTCAGTTATTTTCCAGGTGTTCTCTGCTAACTTTTAACTGACTGAGAGGCAAAGTGGCAGGTTCAAATCCCAAAAAGCAAAGATTCTGTGAACCGATAGCAATTTCACATTACTAAAGGTTAAAACGAAACAAATATGAAGCATGGAACAGGCAGGCCAAGAAAATAATGATTTCTAAGTTTTTAAAAGGAAGCTTACTACATGAATACCTAATGTGCTGGCAAATAACAAGAAAGTGATGTTTGAGGAAAGCCAAATAAAAAAGCATGTAAGAAATATGAGTAAGCAAGCCCATATATGTTGGTACAACAACCAACAGTCAATCATTCATTTAATCTAGGTCAGCATGACTTCTAGCCTAGAATAATACTGTGTCTCCCAGTTAGGCACTCCAGTTAGGCACATGTCCCAAATCCATTTGAAAATCTAGATATTCCTAAGCCATTTTCACTGTGTCATTCCCCAGCTGTAAATCCTACTATGGCTCCCTATTATCTATCAACCAAGTCTAAACTAAACTCTGGTTGTTAAGGACCTCCATGATTAGACCTAATCTGATATATTCAATAGTACCTCTGGAGATGAGAATGGTGGGTTAATTATGGCTACAAATTCTCTGTAGTTTCTCCCTTCATTTCCTGAACACAGAGTTCCCTTTGGCTTGCACAGACTAACAGAATGTGGCAGAAGTGATACTTACTGTGTGACTTCTGATACCTGGTCTCACGAGGACTTGTTGTTCCTGCTCTTGCCCTTAGAACACTACTAGGTAAGAAACGTGGGCTATCCTGCTGGAGAAGCCACATGGAAGGAGACCAGTTGATGGCCCCCACTAATCACCAAACCTGTGAGTGAGGCCATCTTAACTGCCTTCTAACAGATGTCACATTTTTTAATAGACTAGAAGTAGCAATGATTATAAATCTCTAGATTCCAGACCCAGTTATTTTATTTAAGAATAAATTTTTGTTTCTTTATTTTAATGTTATAGTTTAAACAAACTCAGCCTCTCAATGATAGTGTTTTTGTTATAGTCCATATAATTAAAAATTTAATATACACTAATTTAAATCATATAAGGTTTGCATTTAATATTTCAAAATTGTCAAAATGCTGAAGATGATTATAAATGAAATATAAGTACATAAATTAAATGGCATAGTTTTTCTACAGTAAAATACATATGCAAAATAAGATTTGCCACTATTAAGATATTCTGTTTGGTATATAGATATCTTTAGCATAAAAAGTACCCTACTAAGACATTTAAATTTTTGCAAAAATAGTTTATAGAAATCAAGTACTTTTTAAAGCTGAATGAAACCCTACACCTAAAAACAAAGTACAATATTTCATCACTCTTCCTTCAGTTTTTTAGAACCTACCGGAGAGATTCAGCCATTCGCCTCAAATCTTCATTTTGCTGTTTTAAGCGCTCAAGCTTTGCCAGGATCTTGGACAGTTCTCGGCTAGAGTGATCAGGGTGGTCATTATCTCGTACCAAATGACCACCTATATAAAACAGCAAGGTCCCCCAGGCAAAAAGAATGAGCATAATCCAACGCCAGGAACCAGTCCATGGCCGCATTTTCAGATTTTCAACTCACTCCCCTGGCTTTCTGGAGTTCAAAGAATTGCAAACATCGTAATTCTGTTTCCTGTTAGTGCAAAGGTAGTAGTGTCCTGCTGTTTCAACACATGATGATTCAAATTAGTGTCTCTGGTAGTCCTGTGGTGAATCTTTCAAAGAGATTCTCTTGGTGGTGTAAGTAGGAACATTTATTGTCCTGTGCTTCATGGACTCAACATGCTGTGGAAAGAAAAAAATACATATTTAAATTATTTAGGATATATAAAAATACCACATACTGAGATTCTTGGAGTTAAAGGAAACACATTGGTGTTGACTGGTCTACAGAGTGACAAATAACTTAAGTGCCTATAATAAGGGAAAACCAAAAGCTTTTAAGTCTGCATATTAAATCAGCCATGTTTAATTAGTTCTAAGACTGAAAATCCTCTAAGCACCATTATCATCTTTCTTACTTATATCATTGTAAAACAGGTCATATATGAAGATTAAAAGATTGTATATTTGAATACTCAATCAAAACCAAACAAAATGTATTCAAGCACATATTTTGAACTAATCTTTCCATTATCTCAAAAAGAAACATTTTCTCTTTATGAGTGAATTCATTCTTACAAGATCTCAACTCCATCCTCCTCCATCTCACTGCTCAGCTACCATTATACCACTTAACTTTGCAGGTGACAGGCAAATTGTCACTTTTAGGATAAATTCTAAAACATACATATTAGCCAAGCAAGTTATCACCGCGATTAAGCAGCTGGCAACCAATCCAAACATTACAAGCAAAGGTTCATATGGATTAGGCTAGATTATTCCTTCCTCAAATTTATTTTAAAATACCAACAACTGCAATAGAAGTCTAGTATCAGTTAAATCTTAGTTACTGTGCATCTTAAACTACAAATGCACATGCTTTCTCAACACTGGTTACCGGTTTCATTTGTCACTTCTCCATGATTAGGCTTAGAATTCCCTTTGGAAATAACACAAAGAGAAAATTTGCAAGCAAAGATACATTATTAACAGAACTTGATAACTCCAGGGCTACATAAGAAAGTATTATCTCCAGGCACATAGTTCCTTGTAAAAGAAAAGAAATAGTTTCTATAGACAAGACTGAATATGATGGAGACTTTAATACCAATTAGTTATTAGACAAGATAGAAAAGTCAGCGAAGAGGCTTGGAAAATTAAGAGCACAGAGCTGCTATTTTTCTACTTTTGAACCTCAAACCTCAATGGTCTTTAAATGACTAAGTATTTAAAGAAAAGAAAATCTCTTCAAATGAGACCCTAGAAACATTCTACTTCCTTCCCATTTATTCTTACACTATTTTCCTCATTGTTACTGGATCACACTACTTAAAACACACAATGAAAATAATTATCCTCACAGAGAATTGTTTGAAAACTAAGTAAAAAAGCAATAACCTAAATAAAAATTCAGTATTTTGTGTGTTAATAACTATTCTTAAGTCTGTTGAGAACACTCTTTTTACTGACCACTCACATTCATTCTGTCTCTGACTCAAACTCCTTTCTAAAACCCTGCTCCTCTAAACACAGATACCTGCATCTACTCACTAAATATAAGAATAATTAAAGTCTACTCAATGTCTCAGGTAAAACATCCAGTTATATGAGGTCTATTTTTCATGTTATACAGGAAAAAATGCACATTCAGAGATTCCTGGTTAAAAACAAATTAAAAAAGTGAATCCACTCTGATGGCCTAAGGGATGAAGTTAATTAAGTCAACAGAAGAATTATTAACTTCTGAGTTAATAATGTGTGTGACAACATATCTTACACTATAAAATGCTATCATCACTATATGCTGAAAACATATCCTAGTTAATTTCAACTACAGTAATAAGATATTAAAAATTTTTAATCTTTCCTTTTATAGTAGAATTTAACTTAGGAAAATAACTGTGATAAAAGGAAGTAAAGAGGTTTCAAAACAAGAATCATTTAAATAATAAGATGATGTGCTGTAACATTGTATCTAAAATTACAACAAAAGCTATCATAAATATTCAAAGCCAAGAAAAATATAAAATAAAAAGCCAATGTATTAAATTTTACATTTTACAGCACTATTGCTATTACATGAGTTGTAAAAAGTAAGACATTACTGTAGGAGCAAAAGTAGTCATTTTCTTAATTAATATCATTTTAAATGTTTCTGAAGAGAATGTTCCCCCAAATTTTATTGTTCTTAGCAGTATTTAAAAATGGAATTAACAGAAACAAGCCAAGCTAAAAATGAAGTTGCTTTCTATATAATTTTCCTTAGCATGATTTAAAAGAGCAGTTACAAAATTTTTTCCCCTATCCATAACAAATGTCTGCTTTCTTAGATGTCTAATGTTTGAGCCATGCCTACAAAAATGTAAACTTCACTATTTTTGTCAATTTACTTCATTGATGTATGCCAAGGACTCAGAGCTGTGTTTGGCACTTAGCAGATACTAACAAATATTCTTAAATAAATAAGTAAATTAATGAGTGAAGGATATGATATATGACATAAACTGGCATGACAAATGACATAGAATCTGAGCATATCAGCTTCAACAGCATTTTATGTCCCACTTAAGAAAGCAAATCTGAATGCAGAAAGTCAGACAGTGCTATTTTATAAGAAAAACAGAAAATCATATTTTATAGTTCAAAAATGAAGTCATTCATAAATTTTAGGATTTATTATTGTCAACATAAATCTTGCAAGTGATAAAAATGATTACAATAAACTGGCCTATAAGACCATAAGATCAACAGACTTATGATTACCTTTTAAGCATGAGAAAATAATTTCTCTTCACTTTGTCTTATTTTCCTCATCTAGAAAATTCACTTTGCAAAGCAATGGGAAGACTGAAGAAAGCATGTACAGCCTTTGATATGAAAGCAACTCAATTTATTTGTGGAAGAATTTATTAGTGAAAATATTTCAAATTTACTGTTAAAATACTTCAACATCATCTACATGAACTAATTTCTGACTATATTTTATAAAATGAAATATTATTCAGCAGTAAAAAGGGACAAACTACTAATATACACAAAAACATGAATGAATCTCAAAAATATGCCTGGCAAAAGATGCCAGGAACAAAAAAATATGTATTTATATGAAGTTCTAGAACAGAGAAACAATATAGTGACTAAAATCAGAACAGTGCTTACCAGGGAGCAAGCACATAACTAATTAAAAAGGGAAATGACAACTACATTAAGATACAGATTTGAGAAAAATCATCTAACTGCACAGTTAATGTGGATATATTTTATTAGTATAAATTATGTTTCAATAAAGTTGAAACATAATTTTTTAAAGTTTAAACTATATATTGTGAATGTAATTGAAAATATCAGTAATTTGAAGGTTACTAATTCATTAAATGGCTAAATTATGTGCCTTTGTTTTGCATTTGAATAAGACACTTTTTCAGCCAAATCATTATTGTATATTCTTACTTCTAATGAAAAAAAATTCAAAAATTACTCTATAGCTATAATCAACTTCAACACAAATGTTAATGTGAGAATTATATTTTCTACACATTTCATAGATAGTAAGAATCAACTCAAATAACAAGTAATATAAATAATAAACACTGCTGAATTTTCTTAGCAGCCAGACTAACCTTTTCTCAGAACAAAGGAAATGATCATAAATATTCAAAATAATGATTCCCTGAATTATAATAAATATCTGCTACAGAGAGCTACCATTTTTATAAGAATTTACTTCCTCAATAACTGGAAAAAGTAAAATGGAAATTATTATCACAGAATCCTTCTTGAGGTAACTCAGTGTAGTAGAATAAACTAAAAAATTCAACAGAAAAACATAACCATTTATTCAGCAAATTTAATAAATGACTACTATATTACAGCAGAGGTTACACAGACTGTTATATCCTAAAGTCATCAGGTTGATAAAGGAAAATATAAATAAAACTTCTAGAGAAAAGCTAAAAATCAATTGTAAAGTACAAATATTTAAAAGAGCCCTATACACATATAATTCAATTCAATTCTAGATTAACCCACACCCAATACTATATGTTTAAATATTTTCTCATTTGGTCTCAATCCATTTTCAAAGTATGTGTTATTATAGAATTTATTTAAAATTTTTCTTACCATCCAGCCTCCGTATATGAAAAAATAGTAGTTTATAAATTTATATGTTTATTAACTTAAGAAAGTAGAAAATCAAGTAAAAGTAGTATCGGAAATTAAACTGGCCCTTTAATACTAGTTGAAATCAACTTTTATTTATGTAAAAGTGTTTGGTGAAACCAACTAAACTGAAATGCAGAAGAGAGGGAAAAAAATGTCATATAGCCTCTACTTAGATTATAAAATTCAATATTCTCTCATTACTTAGAGAGTCATCCATCATACTTTCACATTGCTTATCAGTAAGGTCACAATACATACACATATGAATGAATTTAAAATGCAAGGCATCCTAAATACATGAGCAGAAAATACTCTTACTATTCACTGAAACCTATTGATATCTTAGAAATTAATCATCCTATTGATAAAATACAAATACATAATCACATTTATGAGGTTTTAGGAGTATCTTATTCACATTAACTCAAAATAACATACCAGGTTATGTTTACTAATGCAATTAATTTATACTATTCAAATGGGTCCAAAATTCTGGCCTTGGCAACTTTATGTTCAGCTCTGCAATATTGTCCCAAATGGTAATACCAATAAATTCAAAGGAAATACTTTACTATTTTATATGGTTATCAAGTACATACATAAGATGTACTTGATTGGCAGCATGACATAGTAGAAAGACCAACTATTTTAAATCAATCATTAGCTATATGGGCAGTATTCCCAACTATAAAATGGGAATAAGAGTATATCTTCATCACATAAAATAATATATGTAAAAGTGATTTGTACTGCAGATTAAAAATATCAGTTACTATTATCTTTTCCTTGTTCACTAGAAACTAACTATACTAGCATCCTGCCAGTTTCCAGAATATATCAAGTTATTACCTATCTGAACTGCAATTGCTTTGGTTCATTCTTAAAATTCAGATCTCTACTTCATAGTCATTTCTTTAAGAGACAGTCCTTGACAACTTGCATCAATTATAACATGTCAGGATACAAGAGAAAAACTACTCAAAATAGTTTTAGAAATAAGAAAACATTAATTTATCAACGGAGAAAAATGTAGTTAATTCAATAGCTTCATGAAATAGTCTAAAATCTCTTTTCATCTTTCTATTCTATGCATTCAGTATGTCAGGTTTTGTACTCTGGCTAGCTCTCTTCATGGTAACAAGTTGGCTGCCTCAATTTCAGCCACATGTAATCATGGGTAAAAAGAACTATTGATAATCTCTTCTGGTATGTTTCCTTTTAAGGGAGAGAAAATGTGCACATTTTGTTAGCCAAGATTTAGTCACTTGTCCCTTGCAAAATCAATCACTGACAGGGGAATGGGATTTTTATTAGGACTTAGACTAATCAGAATTTATCCCTAAGGGTAAATTCTAAAATAAAATTGACCCTGAAAGCAAGAATGAAAAAATGACTACAAGACTCTAGAAGAATGCTAAAACATCTTTTTCTAAAAACCACTCACATACCCCATTATTCCTTATACAACACTTAGTGACTTTTTTATTTCTTACATTAAAAGATATGTACCAGTAGAGCAGGGTCTTAGAATACAAGCTTTTTATTAATACTGGTCAAATGTAAGTGATATTCATATTTGACCACTATTAATATGCACACATATTTAATATCTGTAGTCAAAATCCAAGGCAAAATAAAAATAATATTAATCCTTAGAAGAATTAGAACTAAAATTCAAAGTTATTTTCACATGTATATTCATTTATTTTTATATGCAAAAGAGTATCAAAAGTAGGTGCTCAAAAAATGCAAATATAATTTCAAACCAAAGACTTGCATTCAAACCAACTTCTGATAAGTTGCTTAGTCCTTAAACGAGCATCACATTTCATAGTTAATAAAAGAAATGGATAAAAGACTTAAATATAAGTAGTGATACCATAAAAGTTTTAGTGAAAAACACAGGGAGTAAAATTTCAGATATCCCATATAGCAATATTTTTTCCAATATACCTCCTAGGGCAAGGAAAATAAAGGAAAAAATAAACAAATCAGACCATGTCAAATTAAAAAGCTTCTGCATAGCTTGAAAACCATCATCAGAATGAAAGGGAATTGACCATATGAGAGAACATATTTGCCAATGATATATCAGACAAGGTGTAATCTCCAAAATGTATAAAGCACTCATACAACTCAACACCATGAAGACAAACAATCCAATTAAAACATGGCCAACTTCTGATCAAGATGGTGGTGTAAGCAGACATGGCTCGCCTCTTCGCACAACCACATAAAAACTACAACTAAAATATAGAACCACCATCACTCAGAATCATCAGAAATCCAGTTGAATGGAAGTCTGACAACTACAAAATCGAAAACAACACATCCATCCAGACTGGTAGGAGGGGCACAGACATGGAACAGGCTGGTCCCACACCCATGTGTGATGGATAAAAATTTGGGGGGGATATCTTGAGAGGAAGGTGTGCCAGCCCCACAGCAAGCCACCCAGCCCAGGGTTCCAGTGCCAGGAAGATAAGTCCCTATAACTTCTGACTACAAAAACCCGTAAGGATTGAGTCAGTGGAAGAAACTGCTGGAACTCCAAGTAGTTCTTTAAGAACCCACACATGGACTCACATACTCACATTCACTCCCTCAGAGCTCCAGCATCAGTGGCATACTAGGAGAAACTGAAGTGTCTGGCACTGAGGTGCACAGAAGTCATTGTCCTTTTTCTAAATGCTCCCCCTACAGAGCCACAAAGCCACAGAGCCAGCAGGCTGGTGCCATATGTGAGACTCCATCAACCTGGTTAATACTGTTTGACCTCAAGGGAGATCCCCAGAGACTCCACCCCACCCAAGCTGCTTTTCCATATGAATGGCTGGTCTTGGCTCATATTGCACAACTTCCTAAATCCTCTCAAACAAGAAACAGCTGGCTTCAGTAAGCCCCACCCCCTGCATTAGCAGCAGCCAGCCTACATTCACAGTTTGGCTTCCTCTAGGACTCTCCATGCCCAGCACAAGTATCAGCCATCTCACATTGTTTTATAGCTCAGGCAGGGTGGCTCCAGGCAGAACACAGATGGGAGCTGACCTTGGCCTGCACCACCCAGGAAACCCTACGGCCAGTACACCCAGTGGACAGCTACAGACCACGCACGTCAGAGTACCAACACACTGCCCCTGCATGGCTGATCCTCTAGGGAGGGCAGAAGTTGGTAGTCTGTGGTCAGAGACAGTCCTTGCATATGACTGGCCTGGATAAATCCCTCATTTGTCCTGTCAAGAGCAATCAAGACTCAACTACAAGAGGATGGTGTACTCAGGCCACACAGAAGATGAAATATGGCCCAAATGAAGAGAACAGATGAACACTCCAGGAAAAAAGCTAAACAAAATGGAGATAAAGCAATCTATCAGATACAGAGATCAAAAACACTGGTTATAAGGATGCTCAAAGAACTTAGTGAGGACGTCAACAGCATAAAAAAGATCCAGTCGGAAATGAGGGATCCACTAATTGAAATAAAGAACAATTACAGGAAATAAAAGTAGAATAAATGAAGCCAAGAATCAAATCAATGATTTGGAACATAAGGAAGCAAAAAACAATGACGCAGAACAACAACAAGAAAAAAGAACCCCCCAAAATGAGGGTAGATAAGCAGTCTGTGGGACAACTTCAAGAGGTCCAACATTTGAATCATAGGGGTGCCAGAAGAAAAAGAGCAAGAATTTGGAAATCTATCTAAAAATATAATGAAAGAAAACTTCCCTAATTTGGTGAAGAAAACAGACATGCAAGTCCAAGAAGCACAGAGAGTACCAAACATGATAGATGCAAAAAGGCCCACTCCACGGCACATAATAATTAAAAAGCCAAAGCTTAAAGGTAAAGACTCTTAAAAGGAGCAAAAGAAAAGAAGTTAGTTACCTACTAGGGAGTTCCCATAAGACTGTCAGCTGATTTCTGAAAAGAAATTTTGCAGGCTAGAAGAGATTAGCAAGAAATATTCAAAGTCAAGAAAACCAGGGACCTACAGCCAACATAGCTCTACCCAGCAAATCTATCATTTAGAATCAAAGGGCAATTAAAAAGCTTCCCAAACAAGAATAAACTAAAGGAGTTCATCATCACCAAACCATTATTATATCAAATGTTAAAAGGACTCATTTAAGAAAAAAGAAGAAGATCAAAACTATGAGCAATAAAATGGCAATAAATACATATTTATCAATAAATGAATCTAAAAAACAAACTAAGAAAACAAGAACAGAGACAGAATCATGAATACAGAGAGAATTTTGACAGTTGCCAGATAGAAGTGGGACATTGGTGAAGAGGTGAGGGGATTAAGAAGCACAAATAGGTAGTTACAGAATAGCCATGGGAATATAAAGTACAGTATAGGAACTAGAGTAGCCAAAGAACTTATATGCATGACCCATGGACATGAACAATGGTGGAGGGATTGCCTGAGTGAGTGGGGGGTACTGAGTGGGAGGGTGGAGGGGGGCAAAGAGGGAAAAACAGGACAACTGTAATAGCATATTCAACAAAATTTATAAAAATAATAAATGGGCAAAGGACTTGAATACACTTCTCCAAAAGTGACATACAGATAGCAGCACATAGACATATCAAAAGATGCTCAACATCACAGCCATCAGAGATGCGAATTAAAACCACAATGAGATTATCACATCACAGGTGTCAGAATGGCTATCGTTAATTAATCATCAAACAACTAATGCTGGCTAGATGTGGAGAAAAGGGAACCCTAGTACACTGTTGGTAGGAATGAAGACTGGTACAGCCACTGTGGAAAACACTATGGAATTTCCTCAAAAAATTAAAATAGAAATGCCTTTTGACCCAGTGATTCCACTGCTGAGAATATACCCTAAGAATCCCAAAACACCAATTAAAAGAGTTATGTACCCCTATGTACAAAGCAGCACTATTGGCAATAGCTAAGTGCTGGAAATAGCCTAAGTGCCCATCAGTAGATGAGTGGATCAAAAAACTGTGGCGCATTATTCCATGGAATACTACACATCAAAAAGAACAAAGGTACTGCTACCTTCTGCAATAGCATGGATGGAACTGGACAATATTATGCTAAGTAAAATAAGTTAGTCAGTGAAAGACAAATACCATATGATCTCACTCATAAGAGGAATCTAATGAACAAAATAAACTTGTGAGCAAAATAGAACTAGAGACATGGAAACATGGAAAAGACTGACAGCAGCTAGAGGGGAGGGAAGAGTAGGGTAATGGTTGAAAGACGGGGAAGGGACTAGTCAAAGAACATGTATGCATAACCCATAAACATATACAACAGGGTGGGGAGTGACTGTGGGAGCAGGAGGGTGGGACAGATGGAGGAGGGCAAAGAGAGGAACATTGTGACAACTGTAATAGAATAACAAAAAATAGTTAATAAAAAGAGACAAAGTGCTGAAAAATATCCCAAGTCATGTACAATACAAATAATGAAAATTCACAATCTTTCTAGAGAATTCTTTCTAAAGAACAACATAGACTCAAACATTCAAACAAAAGTAAAACTGTTTCTATAGAACAAAACATTCAAAAGTGTATGAAATATTTTATGCTACTGAAAGTTTTAGTGGGAGTAATTAAAAAAAAAAACACATTTCAATCTTGATATAAGAGGCACGAAATCCCCATAAAGGCTAACATTATTACTGCATGTATGAAGAAGAATAAAATGATATTATTGACTAGTATTTGATTCACTAATATGTAAGCCAGATGGGTGGCAGACACAATTTATATATCCTAAAATAAGACAAATTTAAATGAACTGTGGTACAACCACTGACATTCAGTGAACATCCATGAAGAGAAGCGCACTTTGTAATGAGGCTAAGGAAGTAAAGAGTAAAGGCTACTGGTTACTCTAGACCCGCCCTAGAACACTTTAAAAAACATTAGCACACATGGAAATGGAAGAGAAAAGGAAAGAAATTTGCTGCTGCTGAGCATGTCTCAGAAAATCTGGGTCTCAAAACTCTCCCACCCAAGCAGTTCCACTTCACACCACATGTGACTTTGTCTTGAATCCCAACACAGGAAAGGATTCTGAAATGCCAGTAGGCATTGCCATGCCTAAGAATAAAGATAAAGGAGGTAAAAACAGGTGCAGGGTAAGAATGAGAATAAATCCAAAATAAATGAGTTGGCATGTAAAGAGGATGCGTAAAAGTATGCCCAGGTACTCGACATGTTGTGGGGAAGATTAGAAGCAGTATGTTTTGATAGTGGAAAAAGGTTATGTCATATCAAACAAAATTGAGAAAAATGGTTTGGATAAATACCTGACATTACACTGGTTGGTCTACCAGACCGTCAGGATAACAAAGCTTAAGTAATTAAAAAAAACAATGCAGATGAAGGTATAAATCTGCAGGCATATGATAAGCTTCCAAAAGATGCTAAAATCAATGAGACAAATGCATTTGATGATGCAAATGCTAAAGATGATGATGAAATTAAGTTTGACAATACTGAATATGATGATAAAGACCATAATGATATCTAAGTTGAATTCAATGTGTTATTTTCCAAGTTTTCTGAGGATTAACCCCAAACATGATATGGCTTCTTTGAACTTTAGAAAGTTAACCACTTCCTATGTAGCTTCACAGTTTTATCTAGGCATCTCTTTCCTAAATGTATACATGAACTCCTGATGTCCAAATATTCTTGGAAGCAGTTTTTTGTCTTCCTGATTGTTCCTCTCATTAGTTAGATAAAACTTTAACACATGTTAACAAGTAACTTTAAAAGAAAGCTTTTATTGAGCCCAAGGCTTGTCGGATTCCAAAGTCCTATGTTCTTAGTAACTCCTTTAAAAAAAAAAAGAATAGTCCCCATCAATATATTGCAAAATTAATGAAAAAATTCTCACTATGCAAGAAAAAACCTTTATGGTGTGAAGAATACTGGAACAGGAATACCAGTATGTGTCTTACAGATAAAGAAACCAAGGCATTTAAAGGTGAAGTAATGGGGAGAGGAGGGAAGTACGGTATCACAGCAAGTGTCAAACAAGAATTTCAACCCAGCTAACTGTTTGCAGATTGTAATGCAAGGAGGTTTTCCAAGGCCAGCATTTTGCTATGTCTAGATCAGACACTGGAAACCAAAGGATCCCCTATCAATAGTTAGAATAAGAGATAAAAGTCGTTGCCATCCAAAGAAAGCTACCACTAACTGTGACTTTTAGAAGAAGCATTCCAGCTAAAGAGCTCTCTTGTTTTCTTACGACCTATAAAGATGTTTGCAGCTCAAAATATTTTAGTAGTACTATAAACTTTAAAAAATTCCTCCTCATTCCTGAATTCTTCCATATTGATTCACTGCTCCACTGCCTACCATGTGTTTGGCACTATACTTAGTGCAAAAGATACAATGATTATCAACACAAAGATAATCCCCACTGTTTCAGTGCATCATAGAATCTACGGGAAAAGCAAAAATGAAACAAAAAAATCACACAATTAATTTCTTATACTTCTAAATATAATGAGCCTGCATTCAACATAGGGCTTTTGAACTTTCTGAAACACACTTTCCCAAATATCTACCATGGCTGTCCCTCATCAAACTTAGGTCATTGCTCATATACCTTCTAAGGTTCACCTTCTAAGGTTCGTGGTTTGATGTCTTTGGTTTGTATACTCAGTCTGTGAAGATTTTACACAATCATGGCAGTCATAGCTAAAGATCTAGAAAAAAAACATTCTTTCAAATTTAGGGTATTATAATCCAAAAGACTATGTGGCCTAACAAAACTCTTGTTTTGAAGGGGAATAATACTTTTATTTATACCTAAACAATGGGTTAACATTATCATTTAAACAATTACTTAGCAATATCATTTAAAAAGAAAAACAGATTCTGAGACAGTATTCAAAATATTGTACGAAATTCTAACAAGTCATCATGATCTTTCAGATAAAAAAAGAAAGTTGCTATAGTATGTCTAATAAATGAGTTTATTATGAATAATCAATCTATACATAGAAACATTTTTCATGAGTCCATTAAATTCTTCTGATAAAAATACATTATTGCTAGAAATTAAAAAAATAGTCATGGTAATAATTGAATATGATCTGCCCTATTATACTATGAAAACCTTAGACTATTGACCAGATATAACCAGGACTCCCAAAATGCATGCATTCAGTCCCCTAATTTAAACAAAATCAGTTGTCATAATAAACACAGGAGACAGCAAAAGCAAATCTTCAGATAAAAAATTAAGCTCAATCTATTAACTACAACCAAACTAAGTTTTCAAATCCACAAAAAAGCTAAAGAACGTTCTCAGTTCTCCATCACCTAACTATATAAACATTCCTCAAGTACCTACAAAACAAAATTAAAATTATTATTAAATACTTTATCATTACAAACATTAAAAAATGTTGCTGTTCATTTTAAAACCATACCCTAAGTAATAAAGGTAAAAGTAAATATTTCCCTGTGGTTAACTATATACTTCCAGAAAGAAAATGTAGAACTCCTTAATGTAAATACATTCTACATTTATAAGATAATGGACTATCAACCAGTAAATATGCTTGATACAGATACTAAATTAAAAAACAATTTATCCAAAAATCTTTTAAATTAGCCTAATTATTTTTTAAACAGGTGGCACATGGTGTTAAACAAAAAAATTTAACTTCCACAGCTAAAAGTCTTTTTCAGAGAAAGAGTTCATTAGGCCATTACCAGCACCACCAACAACAAAAAAGATCAGTCTTGGGGCATGGAGTCTAAAGCACCAGCAGCATGGCTACATAGGAAAGACAACATGTCCATCATCCTGAAGTCTTCAAAGCATTTTTATACATCAAGTAGTGGGGAGAAAGATGTAAGCCAACCCACAGACAAAGGGAATGGGAAAAGGTGAAGTGGACCTAGTTCTGGGATAGGTACAGCAAGGTCCCCAGAAATGTCCGTTCCTGTCAACTGTGGGCAGCAGATTAGAAGTTCCTGTGTAAAAAGCAAAAGAGGATTTTTGAGGTTCCATGACACCTGGCTATTCTCTCTTCTGGATAGTTGTAGAAATAGCCACCTGAAAATTCATACTAAATTCCAACAGATTCGCAGGCTAAGGCAAAAAGATCTCCTTCCTGAAGCAGGTTTCTCAGTCTGAATCTCTTGGACAGGAAAGGGGGGAGGGTCAAAGGAAGGTCAAAGGTTCTTTCTGAATCTTTCTTTTTTCTCTCTTTTTTACTGTTGTTCAATTACAGTTGTCCCCATTTTCCCCCCATTACTTTGCCCTGCCCTACCCACCCCCACCTCCCACTTTCAATTCTCCCCCACCCCTACCCCCCACTGTCTTTGTCCATGGGATCCTTCATACATGTTCCTTGACGACCTTTCCCCTGCTTTCCCGGTTATCCTCCTCCTCCCTCCCCTCTGGTTACTGTCAGTTTGTTCTTTATCTCCATGCCTCTGGTTCTATTTCACTAGTTTGTTTCATTGATTAGGTTCCACTTATAGGTGAGATCATATGCTATTTGTCTTTTGCTGCCTGGCTTATTTCACTTAGCATAATACTCTCCAGTTCCATCCATGCTGTCACAAAAAGAAAGAGTTCCTTCTTTCTTTCTGTTGCGTAGTATTCCATTGTGTAAATGTACCAGTTTTCTAATCCACTCATTTACTGATGGGCACTCATGCTATTTCCAGCACTTGGCTATTGTCAATAATGCTGCCATGAACATTGATTGCAGTGCCCAGGTTCTTTTGGACTGGTGTTTCAAATTCTTAGGGTACAATCTGAGCAGTAGAATTGTTGGGTCAAAAGACAGTTCCATTTTTAGTTTTCTGAGGAAATTCCATACTGTTTTCCACAGTGGCTACACCAGTCTTCATTCCCACCAACAGTGTACTAGGGCTTCCTTTTCTCTACAACCTCACCAGTACTTGTTTGCTGATTTGTTTATGAGTCTTGTTTCTTAATAAACAGCTTCAAATCAATATCCCAAAAAGGCAGCTTCACGGTGGCAAAACCTTGGTTCCCTTCAATTTGTTCCCATTTTTTAAAATATCTCCAATACAATGAATGGACACTCCACACTTCACTAAAATGCCTGTTATTCCAAATCTTCACATACAGATGTTCATTTATTCAAGTATTTTTAAGTTCATATTATGTTCCACTAAATAAATATCTGTACTGTGAAAGATTTAGGATAAGGGGCAAAACTGTGATTGAAATAAGAAAAAATTAGTTTTGCTTGATAGGGAAACAGACCATGAAACACCAAATCATACCAAAATGTTTTAAGTCAAATTCCATCCTTACTATAAAACAGATAGCTGAGAAACCTCTAGACAAGCTTACTGCTTTCTTTCATTCAAAAAAACCACGTACTACAGAGATTAAATTAAAATCACAAATCTGAAGTAAACTTTGACATATATATGGCATTCATCCTTCTGCCTTTTATAGACATAAGAAATATATTGATAAAACCAACCTACATACATAAGAAATATATTAACAACAAAGAATTAGCCAGCTCAAGATAGGGATGAGATAGGAGATGAGGTCAGAGTTAAGGTGTGAGTTTGGAAAAAGGAATGTAAGTCACTCTAGTTAGCTAATTATTTATAAGAAAGAAAGCAGAGGGAATCAGACATTGTTGAACCTGTAAACTGAGGAGCATAAATCTGTTTGCTTTGTAAGGAAGTTAGTTTCACACACTCCAGGAGATCACAGCATTGCCCTACCAAGGATTAACACTCTTCCCTTCCCCACTCCAGCACCAGATTGTTGGGGGAGCACAGGGAAGGAAGTAAGCACATGTGCAACAGAAGTCAAAATGGTGCAGGGGGAGGTGCTTGACCACAGAGGCCTGTCAGTCTAATCTGGGAAAGGGATCAATTGGCTAGAGGCAGGCTCATCAGAAGGACACAAAAGCTTGAGAAGTTAATTGGTTTATTTTGAAAAACTTCCTGGTCTTTCTCAAACCCAAGAGAGTATAATCCCAGGGAACAAAGAAGAGCTCTCTTGGTGACCCAGGCTGGCCCCCTACACTCAGGCATTCTTTCTCCATAACCATGTGGCCCTAGCAACCATGTGTCTGATAGCCACTCAGATTTCAAATGCAGGGTCCAGGCAGAAGCCTGGACACAACAGCACAGCAATGGATTGCAGCTGGGAACAGAAGCTAAGCTAGCTGGATGGTGAGGAAAGCTGGACTGGTCTAAGATTTAACACACCACAAAAACTTTAGACACTGGCCTTGATGAAGACATGGCTGGACGTTTTCCATAACGGGAGGGACAGAGATGGGATGCAGGGACAGCCTTCCACCTGAATAAATATTGCCTCAACACAATCACTCGTGCACGGGTCCATGGAATGCTTTTCTAAAGATCCCGTGAAAGAGACCCACTTCTACTGGCAAAGTAAGGATGTCACTGGAAAAGACTGCTTAGAGGACTGTCATAATCTAACTTCCATTTAAGTATGATAATGCCAAAATTTATGCTTTGAGTTAAATGTATATGTTAAAAACATTGATTATGGCCATGAATTTTGCTCCTAACTAGTCAGGATGACATGTAAAAATCCTATTACACACTCGAACAGATACTCGCACAACAATGCTAGTAGCAGCATTATTCACAACAGCCAAGAGGCAGAAATGCTGACAGATGGATGGATAAACAAAATGTAGTATCATCAAACAATATTATTAAGTCTTTAAAAGAATAAAATGCTGATTCATGAAAGAACATGGATAACCTTGAAGACACCACATTAAGTGAAAGAAGTAAGCCACAAAAGGACAAATACTGTATGAGGAACCTAGAGTAGACAAAATAAATAGTGGTTATAGGACACGGGAGTAAAGAAGAATAAGGAATTAGTGTTTAATGGGTAGAGTTTCAGCTCAGTATAATGAAAAAGTCCTGGAGATGGATAGCAGTGATGGCTTGGCAACAATACGTGTACTTAATGCCATTGAATTATAGACTTAGAATGGTTAAATGGTTAAGTTTTACTTTATGTGTATTTTACACAATAAAAAAGGAAAAATATATATTATTACCATATTATTTTATAAATGACTTGCCCAAATAATACTTTGTAAAAGTGCAATCACAGAATTCTAACTTCTTAACATTAAATTATTAAGAAAAAAAGTGGTTAAAAAATAATTACCCAGTTTTTTACTTAATTATCTAGTTTCTTAAAGAAAAACAAACACAATACAAAATGAACAAAAACCTTGATGAAGAACACTTACTTTGATTGCAGCAATACCTATGTAACACATTTATTCTAACTCTGCAAATCCTTTGCCTTACAGCAAAAATACTTAAACATGGTTATAATCCACACATCCATGTGTCCTTAACATTCACACATAAATTCATCTCTATTTTCACAGCAGAAGGTATTCTGCACTTAATGGTTTACTTTTTTTCCCCTTGCAGCTAAAAGCTATGGATGCAAAGACTATTCTCTACTCTTGCAGGGTGGAGGGGAATGAAGGGGGAAATGGGAGAACTGTAATGGCATAATCAATAAAAAAAAAAAAAAACTACTACAGGCAAAGAGGGTATTAGCTAGAAAGGGATATGGGTAAAGACTTAAAAATGTTTAAATGCTGAGGGAAAGCATAAAGATGAGAAGGAGATATTTAATATACAGGAGGAATAATTAATAGTGGATGACTTAAAAAAATCCTTACCTGAGGGCATTTTTATTGGTTTTAGAGAGAGAGGAAGGGAGAGAGAGAAACATCAATCAGTTTCCTCCCGTACTTGCCCTGACCAGGAATTGAACCCACAACCTTTTGTTGTATGGGGAGATGCTCCAATCAACTGAGCCACCTTGACAGGGCAATAATGGCTAAATTTCTGGAAATTCAGGGAGGAGATCAAAATCTCAAATAGAAGAACAGTCCTTGGATAGGAAAAGTGATAACTTCATTGTACCCATTGAAACTAGAGGGCAGAGAGAAAACCACAGATAGTTGTGGGGGGTTTAAAATGCCTACATAGCCCTGGCTGGTATAGCTCAGTGGATTGAGCACAGGCCTGCAAACTGAAGGGTTGCTGGTTCGATTCCCAGTCAGAGCACATGCCTAGGTTACAGGCCAGGTCCCCAGTAGGTGATGCATGAGAGGCAACCACACATTGATGATTCTCTCCCTCTCTTTCTCCCTCCCTTCCTTTCTCTCTATAAATAAATAAATAAATAAATAAATAAAATCTTTTTAAAAATTAAAAAAAAAAAGATTATTCTCTACTCTTGTGCAACATTTTCAGTTTGGTTAACAAGCATCTAATAAAGAACTGTAGCATGTCAAAGAAAATGAATTCTTGAAAATGATTAATACTCTATATGTCCCATTATTTTCTAAATAAAAATTTATATTCATCTGAATAGATACAAAAGCTAACTTAACTTCTATAAAATAGGAAGGCAGTGATATTTTGCTGGCTATTTATGAAAGTGATTCACATTCAAACAAATCTAACTGAAATTCATGGAACTATAACATACTTAAAATTACAAACTTCCTAGTTTATCACTCTGCAAACCTTCAATACAGTATACCACACACATCAATTTCATTCTGTGATTATGTGACAGAAATATTGATTTAAGACATAGTTAAATTCAACAATAATATTGATTTAATTCGTAACTCATTTAACATGATTCATTCCTGAGTCTTGACCTTTAATTTACCAAACTAAGCTTTAATACTGATGTATTATTTCTTTCTCTGGAAATTACCTAACTAGAAAATTTTCCGTACTGATGAATTTTCCAAGATCTGCCCACAAAACCATTATTGCATATTAAAGTCTCTCATTAAAAAATGAAAGCCACCTAAAATATAAATAAAAAAGCAAAGAATTTAACAAACCTAGGTAGGCCTAGGAGGAATGGAAAATCACCAGGCAGGAAAACTACCATGGGAAACTGTAGCCTGGGAAAATGCCTGCCTAGGAAACTGCGTGCCGACCCTACCCAGGACAAACAGATGCTCAGCTAAGATTGAGGTCTGGGGTCGGCCTATCTGGCATAACAGGATGCAGCTTTAACTTGAGCCTGACAAGATGTATCAAGAACAATGGTCAGCCCTGGCTGGCGTAGCTCAGTGGATTGAGCGCAGGCCTGCAAGCTAAATGATCGCGGTTCGATTCCCAGTCAGGGCACATGCCTGGGTTGCAGGCCAGTTCCCAGCGGGGTATGCATGAGAGGCAACCATAGATTGATATTTCTCTCCCTCTCTCCTTCCCTTCCCCTCTATAAATAAATAAATAAATAAATAAATAAATAAATAAATAAATAAATAAATAAATAAATAAATAAATAAAATATTAAAAAAAAGAACAATGGTCAGCAGAAACAGCACCCTGCAACCAGCCCCAGCCAATCAGACTCTGACACCCCAACCAGTTATCCTTCCTGGGTGTTTGCACTTAAAAACCCTGCCCTAAGAACAACCAAGCCAAGTCTTAACCTCCCTAGGTTGGCCCCAATTTCCCGCACAAGTCCCAACCTCCCTTGGTTGGCTCCACTTTTTCCTCTTATTCCCCACTAATAAACCCTGCTCCTTAGCTTGCTCCATCCATCTGGTTTCTTGAGCAACTCCAACCTATCAGAGTTTGATTATCTTAGTGTCCTATATGTAATTCTTTCTAGAGATAGCTATTTCAAGTAAAATAAATCCTTTGATCCACAATTTCCCTACTTTCCCAGTAAATTACATTAAGAAAAATTAAGTAAGCTAAGTAAAATTAAGAGTCTTCCCATAAAAAGAGATTTACTTTTCCTTGTTTATATACCTTCTTCTATATATTACTAAAAATATATATTATAGATTTGACATCTAAAAGATCTATCCAGGAAACCCTACATTTATATAACTTTTTATAGCCATTTAACATACAAATTCAGATTCAACAAAAACTTTCTAGACTATGCTAGGAAATGAATTCCAACCACAATGGTATAAAGAGGGTACTGAAAACTGTATGACAGACAAATGACTTTCAGAGAAAGTAAATAATTTGCTGTAATAACTTATAACAAGTGAATTCAAGAACTGGAATCCAGATATTACTGATGCCAAAAGGAAGGAGGAAGAGAAGTACCATTCATTGCATGCCAGTTTTGAACCAGGCACTTGCACAATTTACTCACTTCATTCTTACCTAAGATAACACTATCTCTGCTTTGAAGATGAGGACACTGAAGTAAGAAGTGATATAACATGACCAAGGTTTGTTCAGTGTTGAGGCCAACAGAAAGAATGTTAGGAAGAAGTGAAAGATGTTTACTGAGCTCAAGGATATGCTTGCTTAGGCAAGCAGATGTTGCAAACAGATAGCCATCTGACTGTTACTAAGGAAGAAAATTTTTTTTTTTGCCCCTGAGTTCATTCCGAACCCACCAATGATTTGCCTCGTTTGTTTGCCCGCGCAATTTCGAAACCACCAATGATGGGTGACTCCTTTGTATTGCTGAGCCAATCGCTAAACCACCACATTCGCTTCTGTGCCCGCCTTGCTTGCGCGCGTCCATAAAAACCCTTAGTTGTGAGCGTTAGGCGCGACTCTCATTTGCAGCTCTAAGGAGCACTGTGTCTCCGGACACGTTCGGAGAGTTCGCCCCTGCGCAGGTAAAACTTTGGCCAATAAAGTAACATCTTCGAAACCCTGAAAGTCTCCGACATTTGTTCTCG
>PVKM010000404.1:0-110265 GCA_004027735.1 Carollia perspicillata
CTAAGGGGGGTGGAAATGGGAGGGAGGTGGGGAGCACTGGGGGGATAGACTGGGATGGGAGTAAATGACAGAAAACTGTACTTGAATAACAATTAAAATAAAAATAAATAAATAAACAATAACTTATCGAGGCTTACAATGTTCCAGGTACTGTTCTAGTCCACAGGATATATATGCCCAAACCTCTGCCCTCAGAGATTACATTCTAGAGTATGGCTTCTCAATGAACTATAGACCAGTAGTTCTCAAACTTCTGCATGCATCAGACTCACCTGCAGACTTGTTAAAATGGGTTGCTGGGACCCGACCCTAAGATTTCTGCCTCAGTAGGCCTAGAATTCTCATTTCTCACAAGTTCCCACGTAATGTTCGTGTGGCTGGTCTGGAGACCACACTTGGAGAACCAGATGTCATCAACTGGGTGGTGAGATTAGAAAGCATGTGGGGGAGAAGGGATGAAGAGAAAGTAGATATACAGTAGTCATATCACAGAATAGTGGGCCTGTCAAACAGTGCCAAGAGATTATTGGAAGTTTGAGACAGTTTTTTAATAAAACCACTTTCTTTCTGGTTGTACGATTTTCTCCATCTGTGTTCACGTGCTGGCACATGTGTAGGTAAAAAGAATTGTTAAGTTCATCAAGATTTGGGGTTTTGCAGGTGAGTCCTATAAAAAAGAGTCATAGGAATTGAATGTACTCATATTTTTAAGGATGTGATTAGAATGTTTGACGACAGACTACTGGCCAAGAAAGGACACGAGTTGCAAATCAATGTGGTCTAAATGTAATTAAAAAACTGTAGTGGGAGTACTTGGGCATATAACATAGAAGGACAGAATGTTGTAGTCTGAGAATAGAATCCTTGTTGATACGATTTTGGAGCTGGTGTAATTTTTGTGATAACAAGGTTGAGGTAAGACCAAGAAAATGAATGGCTTAGAGATCAAGTAACAATGTTTATATTCTAAATCATGAAGGGAAAGAAACTTAGAAAATTCTCTTTATTTTTCATTAGTATTTCTCAAATTGTAGGTTGTGATCCATTAGTGGGCAATAAAATCAATTTATGAATTGTGACCAGTATTTTTTAAAAGGAAATAGAATAAGGTACATGAGGAAAGGCTAAATATTTCAGATTATGTATTATTTGTATAAACACACACAGATAATCCTGATTTTAATGAAAAACATGTGCCCTTTAATAATTATGAAGTAGCCCTCGCTGATGTAGCTCAGTGGATTAAGCGCAGGCTGTGAACCAAAGGGTTACCGGTTTGATTCCCAGTCAGGGCACATGCCTGGGTTGTGGGATAGGTCCCCAGTAGGGGGTGCATGAGAGGCAACCACACATTGATGTTTCTCTCCCTCTCTTTCTCTCTCCCTTCCCTTCTCTATAAAAATAAATTTAAAAAATGTAAAAAAATAATTATTATGAAATAAACTGATGGCTCCCTTTGAAATCCAAATGATTTATGAACAGTATTATTTTCCTTTCATGCTAAGTTAATTGAATTTTTCCTTGTGGGTTAAAATTTTCCTTCATACACTTGAATTCTTTGTCAGCATTGCTTGTCTTTACCTTTCAATCACACTTAACTATGAAAAAACTGAACACATCCACATATTTTGTCTAAGTGGACTTTATACTTTTTATACATTTACTTGGTCCATTGGTTTGTTTTAAAACTTATATTTAAAATTATCTGAAAACCTTTATTGTATTCTTATTTCCCAGAGTTTTTTTAAAGAATATTTTTAAATATATTTTATTGGTTATGCTATTACAGTTGTCCCATTTTTTTCTCCCCTTTGGCCCTGCATGCCCCTCCCACCAGCATTCCCCTGATTCTGATCATATATGTTCACTGATCATACATGTAAGTTCTTTGGCTTCTCCATTTCCTATACTATTCTTAACCTCCCCCTGTCTATTCTGTACCTACCATTTAGGCTTCTTATTTCCTGTACCTTTTCTACCATTCTCCTCCCTCCCCCTCCCCACTGATAAACCTCTATGTGATCTCCATTTCTGTGATTCTGTTCCTGTTCTAGTTGTTTGCTTAGTTTTTGTTTTGTTTTTTTCAGATCAGTTGCTCATAGTTGTGAGTTTGGTGTCATTTTAATGTTCATATTTTTGATCATCATTTTCTTAGATGAGTCCCTTTAACATTTCATATAATAAAAGGCTTAGTGATAATGAACTCCTTTAACTTGACCTTATCTGGGAAGCACTTCATCTGCCTTTCCATCCTAATGATAGCTTTGCTAAATAGAGCAATCTTGGATGGAGGTCCTTGCATTTCATGACTTGGAATACTTTCTAGCCCCTTCTTGCCTGCAAGGTCTCTTTTGAGAAATCAGCTGACAGTCTGATGTGAACTCCTTTGTAGGTGACTGTCCCCTTATCTTTTGCTGCTTCTAGGATTCTCTCCTTCATTTTAATTTTGGCTAATGTAATTATGATGTGCCTTGGTGTGTTCCTCCTTGGGTCCAACTTCTTTGGGACTCTCTGAGCTTCCTGGACTTCCTGGAAGTCTATTTCCTTTGCCAGATTAGGGAAGTTCTCCTTCATTATTTTTTCAAATAAGTTTTACATTTCTTGCTTTTCATCTTCTCCTTCTGGTGCCCCTATATTCAGATGTTGGACCGTTTAAAGATGCCCTGGAGGTTCCTAAGCCTCTCCTCATTTTTTTGAATTCTTGTTTCTTCACTCTTTTCTGATTGAATGTTCCTTTCTTCCTTCTGGTCCACATTGTTTATTTGAGTCCCAGTTTCCTTCCCATTGCTGTTGGTTCCCTGTACATTTTCCTTTATTTCACTTTGCATAGCCTTTACTTCTTCCTCTATTTTGCGACCATACTCAGTCATTGCTGTGAGCATCCTGATTACCAGTGTTTTGAACTCTACATCTGATAGGTTGGCTGTCTCTTCTTCACTTAGTTCTATTTTTGGAGCTTTGATGTATCCTTTCATTTGGGCCATTTTTTTTTTGTCCCCATGCAGCTGTTACATAGTAAAAAGTAGAGCCTTAGGTATTCACCAGGGCGGGGCAACGCACATCACTGGGTTGTGGCACTGTATGTCAACAATTTGTTGTTGTCCTTCTTTTGGTTGTGTGAGGAGGCAAAGTGTATCTACCTATGCCTCTCTCTTGCCCAGAAAGAAAAAAAATGATATCTTTTGTGTAATTATTAAACTATATGGATTAGGTTCACCAAAGGTAAGACTATGAAAACTTTTTAAGAATAAGGCAAGAACCATTAGTCTCATCAATGTGTCATCCACAATACATTTTTAGTCACAGTTAATGTAATTTTTTACCTTTTGTCAGACAGAATGAAAATATTTTCAGTGAAGTAGGAAGGAAGATTAGCTGACTAATAGCTAGATATAAAACATCAAGCTACATGCTGCACCCACATCAGCCATTCCTACATGTCGGAAAGCTATCAGCAGAGTAAGTTCTTGCAGTTTTGACTCTGAATTGAAAGTGATTATTTCTAAAAAATCAGAATTGCAAATATATTTTAAAACATAGTCACATCAGAGAAAATTTGATACAACTCAAATAACAGCTTATCATTAAAGCTTGTCATTTACAAGAGAATTACTAGGAGTGAATAACATGGTAATAACATAGCAAACTGCTTTTTTCATCATTTCTCATTCAGTGCTTGAAAGATCTTGATACAGGTTTTAAAGTTAGGCAAATGTATTAGATTGCAAATATCAGAGAAGGACCAATACTCATGGCAATTTGGAGAACTAGGGTTACAAATGTGAATACATTGAAAACATTGCTGAAGTATGATTAGAAGTTGTTTTTGTTTTTTGTTTTGCAATGTGTGTCATTTTGGGGCACTGGCTCTTTTGAAGTCAAATTAATCTAGCCAGGCCCCTCAAATAGAGTCCAAAAATGAGACTTTGCTATTTGTTAAAAGATGTGGCCAAGGTGCTTATCATTCCTATATTCAAGTAATTCACATCCTGACGCCAAGAGGAAATGTGTTTTTATACCAACTTGTTACTTTGTTTGTTTTAGATATCAAAGTGCAGACTTTATATACTCAGATAAAAATAAAATCCTTGTCTAGTTTATGTCTAAGTCACATGTACACTATATGTAACTACCTCTGAACAATGCTGAAGTATCATTAATGGGGTCCATTTAATTTTAATTTTTAAGTTTAGTCACATAAACATTCCACATTATTAAAGGTAAATGCTACCTTTATTAAAGGTAGTTTTGTTCATGAATACATGCATGTGTATTTGAATTTCTGTGTATAATGACTTTCTTGATGTTACATGTTATAAAGCTAAAGTCCAGACTCTATTATAAAGTTTCATAAACTAAACTCTGTAAACAAGGCACAGATTTTATTTTAAGGTAACAATATGCGTTCTTCAGACACACACACGTAATACATACAACTCAAATTCATGAATATTCTGACTGTTCTTCCCTGCTGCTCACATTGGCTAGTGTCACCTTTATCCTCAAAGTATTTATCTGGGTAGGTCAATCTTGACTCTTCAGTTCTATTTCAAAAATAACCACAGACCAAAATACGCTTGGAAAATTTTGAATTACAAAAATACAACTGCATTCTAATGACCTTCACCATTTCAGTACTTGTCAGTATTTGTATAAATCATTTTATTTTGTTTTATTTTAAATCAGTCTTTTTCCAAATTAGACATTTAAAAAGCCATATAGTATATCTGGGAGCAGTATTTAAGGATGAAGCAGATGTTAAATCACTGTTATGAACTGAAGGTTTATGTCCCCCTCCCTGAAATTCATATTTTCAAATTCTAATCCTTAATATGATGGTAACTGGAGATGGGACCTTTGAACAGTGACTATAGGTCATGAGGGTTGGGCCCTCATGAATGGGATTACTACCCTTATAAAAGCACTCTCACCCCTTAAACCATGTGAGGACAAGGAGAAAACAGTCATCTATGAACCACAAAGCACAGCATCACTAGACAGCAAATCTGCCAGCACCATGATTTTGGACACTGCAGCCTCCAGAACTGTGAGAGATAAATTTCTATTGTTTATAAACCATCCAGTCTACAGTAGTTTTAACTGCAGGTCAAACAGACTGAGACAGTCATTATGGGAACTACCCAAATCATTATCATGATTAGTGGATATGGGCATTAGTTATTATATATGGATCTTTGTTACTATAGATTTTTTTAGGTTTCTTTATTTAATTATTTTCTAATTACAGTTGACATACAATATTATATTAGTTTCAGGTATACAACATAGCAATTAGACATTTTTATACCTTACAAAATGATCACTCAGATCAGTCCAGTAACCATCTGACACATACACAGTTATTACAGTATTACTGACCATATTACTCATGAGGTACTTTGTATCCCAGTGACTATTTTTGAAACCAGAAATTTGTACTTACTAATACCTTTCAGTATTTTCACCCGTCACCCCCAACTTCTTCCCACCTGGCAACCATTAATTTGTTCTCTGTATCTACATGTTTGTTTCTGTTTGTTCCTTTGTTTTTTAGATTCCACATTTAAGTGAAATATTATGGAATTTGTCTTTCTGTGTCTGACTTATTTCACTTAGCCTAATACCCTCCAGGTCCATCCATGTTGCTGCAAACGGCAAGATTTCATTCTTTTTATGGCTGAGCAATATTCCACTGTATATACAGGGATGGGGAAAACTACGTTTACAGTTGTGAGTACACAAAACACAGTTTACTCTTGTATTATTTATTTGTATTATGTAAATCTACTTTTGCCCACACCTATATGTACATCTTCCTTGTCCATTCATATACTCATGGACATTTAGATTGCTTCCATTTATTGGATATTGTAAATAATGCTGCAATGATCATGGGTACATATATCTTTTTGAGTTAGTGTTTTAGATTTCTTCAGATAAATATCCAGAAGTGGAATTATTGGGTCAAACAGTAGTTCTACTTTTAATTTTCTGAGAAATCTACAGGGTGGCTGCACCAATCTGCATTCCGACCAACAATGCATGAGGGTTCCCTTTTCTCCACATCCTCACCAACACTTGTTGTTTGTTGATTTATTAATGACAGCCATTTTGACAGGTGGGAGGTGATAATATCTCATTGTTGTTTTAATTTGCAATTCCCTGATGATTGATGTTGAACATCTTTTAAAATATATCCATTGGCCATCTGTACATTCTTTTTGGAGAAATGTCTATCTATTCAGGTCCTCCGCCAATTTTTAAATCAGATTGTTGGGGCTTTTTTTGGTGTATGAATTTCATGTACTTTGGATATGAACCTGTTATCGGATGCATCACTGGCAAATATTTTCTCCCATTCAGTAGGTTGTCTTTTTGTTTTGTTGATGGCTTCCTTTGCTTTAAATTTTGTTTTAGTTTGATATAGTCCCATTTTTTTTTTCCTTTGTTTCTCTTCCTGAGGAGACATATCCAAAAAATATTTCTAAGAGCAATGCCAAAGAGTTTACTGACTGTGTTTTCTTCTAGGAGTCTTACATTTAAGTCTTTAATCCATTTTGAGTTTACTTTTTAATATGATCTAAGAAAGTGGTCTACTTTCATTTTTTGGCATGTCTCTGTCTAGTTTTCCCAACACAATTTATTAAGGAGACTGTCTTTACCCCACTGTTATGGTCTTGCCTCCTTTGTGATAAATTAATTGACCACATAAGCATAGGTTTATTTCTGGACTTCCTATTCTGTTCCACTCATTTATGTGTCTATTTTTGTGCCAGTACCATGCTGTTTTAATTACTCTAGCCTTAAAGTATAGTTTGAGTTCAGGTAGTGCGATACTGCCAACTTTGTTCTCAATACTGCTTTGGCTGTTACCTAAAGATATTAAAGACAATTGCTTTAAAGACTATCTATTAATATCTCAGTCACTCAGAAATCACTTTGTTTGTAATTTAAACACTGCGATTTCCCTCTCTTGTTATAAGAATAATTAAGAGTCACTTTTTAACTAATGAAGAAAAATTAGGGATCACTATGACTTTAAGGCCTGGACATACATAGTTGCACACATAGGAAAGCCTAAAACTTCTGAAGGTTTATTTGCTATTCAACTAACGTTGTTGGAGACAGGCGGTTATAGGAGAACTATAAAAATTAAAAAGCCAAGTTCTAATTCTAGCTGTGTAACCTTAGAAAAGATGCTTAAACTCTGGATTTCAGTTTCCTCAACAAGAAAGTTAAGAAATTGTAATAAATTAACTCTAAAGTCTCTTCCAGGTCTAAAATTCTAATTCTATAATTTTATTTCAGATAACATTTTGAATTTCAAAGATATGACAAAGTCAGTTTAAATTAAGACACATTTTTGATCCAAACAAATGTTGTCAAATAGTCCAGGGGTGTCAAATTTATTTTTACCAGGGGCCACATCAGCCTTGCGATTGCCTTCAAAGGGCCAAATGTAATTTTAGGACTGTATAAATGTAACTATTCCTTAACTATGGGCAAGGAGCTGGGCACTGCCACCAGGTAGAAACAAGGTGCCAGACTGGATAAAACAAGGTGGAGGGCTGGCCTCAGGCCTTGTGTTTGCCACCTGTGACACAGGCCAACAGAATGAAAATAAACTCTATATATTCCTTTTATAAGCAATATAAGGATACTCTGCTTTACACATGAGAGTGTATTCTTACAAGTTAAATATGTTTATTTTGATAAATGTATGTAATCAATCTTTGCAGTGAATCAACTAGTTAGGAAAGAATCCTTCGGATTTTGTATAGCATGCTTTCTTAAAGAGATACACATATTGTTAGCGAATGGTTGTAAAACTGTATTTCAAACAGGAGAGCACTATTTCCTACCTCTTTATAAATATTTGTTTATGAGAGTTTTTATTCTATTTCCACTCCATAGGCTGACACAGTCCGGTCTACCTTTCTTTTAAATTTATTTTTCAATTACGGTTTCTCATTAGAGAAAGGGAGTCAGGCTGTAACTGAAATGTGAAAGGAGGCTCTCAGCGCTATCTGCTGCCATCTTGGTTTATAAAACAGAAACCACAATAGATTACTCTAGCGTAAAAACACATTTAATTTGCATCATTTTCAAGTATAAAGGATGAGTAAGTTCTGTTAGATTGATAGGATACTGCTTTGTTCAGATCTGTTTCTAAATTGACTTGTTTGGTACCTTCCACATGCATTTGAAGACAATATACATTTTAAGACTGCAGACTGAATTCTTGCTATAAACCAAGCCAGGAAGCATTTTCATCACAATGCCAAACCTACACAAATCACTAAAGACATTATTAGATAAATTAGAGGTTTAAGAGTACATCCTTCCTGACACTGGCAATGTGGGTGTCAGCGCAGCACCC
Organism: Carollia perspicillata; assembly: GCA_004027735.1. Lineage (NCBI taxonomy): Eukaryota > Metazoa > Chordata > Mammalia > Chiroptera > Phyllostomidae > Carollia > Carollia perspicillata. The sequence continues at coordinate 8,381 of PVKM010000404.1, forward strand.
ACAGCTGTGTTTCAGCAGTCTTGGCACAGCACTGCTAAGGTGATAAAAATTCTTGAAGGTGGGAAGTTCCCGTCAGTTAACTTTGAGAGAGATTCATCTGGACCAGCTTCATCTTAGCCCACATACTATGACGCTATCTACTCAGTATGCCCTTGCTAGGGTGACAGCACCTAAATGTTAAATTTCTGGTCACCCCCCAAGTTAATCATATGTATTCTAAGTCTAGAATAACACATATTAAACTAAAAATAAAGAAGGCAAATTCTCCACCTGACTTGGTATTATTTTTCATAGTGGACTAAATGAAGTTAAAATCAGCTCTAAGTTTTTTCCTCTGTAAGCTAATTTTTTTCTTTCTACAGCGACCTCTAGAAATGCTACCTAGCTGTCCATACCTCACAGATTCTCTTAGTTAGCTTTTCTGAATCTACATGATGTTACCTACCAAATGACTAATTCCCACAGTTCTGGGTTTGGGGTCCTCACAACAGAAATCTCATTCCCTACTGCTGCTATCAATGTAATTTTAACAACCATCTGTTCACACTGACCAGGTTGACATTCAAGCAAACCCAACATTATCCTAAGCTTTCTGTGAATATAGCAAGCTAGATGTTAAGTATTTACCAAAGATCAAACTACCAATACTGTCACAAGACCACAAAAAAATGAGAGCTTAGCAGTAACTATCTTTCTTGTCAATCTTACTCTGTGTCCAAAAGGAATAACAGCAAGGTTACTGAAACTTGTCTGCATCACCAACATGACCTTCCTGTTGCTAAATCCTATGGTGTCCTCTCAGGTCCAACTCACCTGAAAGCATCTGACTATTGACACCCCCTCTACTTTTATACTCCTCTATTTGCTTTAGGATTCCAGAACATTATCCTCTCTTATGTACCTCACATAGCAATCTCCTTGAGGTTCTTCATCTTCTCTACACTTGTAAATTCTCCCTACTATGTTGGAAATGTTTTCCTTCTTGCATAGCCTTTATCAATTTCTAATATACTATATGAATTTATTATGTTTACTGTTTATTTTATGACTCCATTCTTCCTCCCACTAGACTGCAAGTGTTTTCTGTCTGCTTTTGGTCATCAATGTCTAGTGCCCAGATCAATGCCTAGCAAACTGATCAATAAATATTTGCTCAATGAATACGTACGTATCTGTCTTTCTGATTTATATATGCTTAAACCATTTGCTAACTCCTTATAATGAATGTTTGTTAAGAGTAGAAAATCAATATATTTATACAACATATGGCTGAATTCTTATATGTAGGCTACAAAACTTGGATAGTATCAGTAAACAGGTGATAATCATTGGCAAATAGGAATTATGGTCACTGTTACATTTTTTTTTTGCCAACTCAAATACCTGGTGTATGCTGAGGTCTAATTTATATCACAGACTGACTTCTTTCTCACTAAAAGATAACGTATTTAAATTTCAAAAGTATGTATGGCTTTTTAATAGGAACTCCATGTCAACCAATATTTTGAAATGACAGATCAGTCTTAAGAAATTAGAGGCTTTACTTAAATGATACACAATTATACTTTGAAAGACAAATGGAAAAGCTTCTGGGACTTCCAGTCAAGATGGAAGCACAGGTAAACACAGCTTGCCTCCTCACACAACCACATCAAAATTACAACTAAACTACAATATAACCGTCATGCAGAACCATCAGAAATCAAGTTGAATGGAAATCTGACAACTATGAAATTAAACAAACCACATCCACCCAGACTGGTAGGAGGAGTGGAGATACAGAATGGGATGGTCCCACATCCACATGTGGAGGATAAAAATTCGGGAGGGATAGATATCTCAGGAGCAAAGGATCCCAGCCCCACAGCAGGCACCCCATCCCAGGGTTCTAGTACCACGAAGATAAGTCCCCATAAATTCTGGCTGCAAAAACCAGGAGGGATTGAGTTGGTGGAAGAAACCTGCAGTCCCAAGCAGTTCCTCTTAAAGAACCCAACACAGACTTAATCAGATTCACTCTCTCTCTCTCTGAGTTCCAGAACCTGGGTAGCAGCTTAAAAGGCACTAGTGTCATACAGGGAGGAAGTGTCTGGCATCAAGGCAACAGTTGGGGGTCAGCTTTCTCCAAAACAGAAAGGCCTTCTGAACCTTCCTCCCACAGGGCCACAGAGATGGCAGATGGGTGCCATATCTGAGACGCCATTAACCTGGCTAACACTGTTTGCCCTGTCCTGGAGACCCCCTGAAGCTCTGTCCCACCCGACTTACCAGCCCACTCAAGCTGTTAAGAGTGGCTTTTCCATATGAATGGCTGGCCTGGGCTCATGCTTCACAACTTTTTTAATCCTCTCAAACAAGCAACAGCTGGCCTCAGCGAGCCCCCAGCCCCTGTACCTCTTGCTAAGTGGCCCCAGGCCTGGCACTTGCATCCAGTCTAGGTTCACAGCTTGGCTTCAGCTGAGAACCTCCAAGTTCAACACAAGCAGCAGCCATTTGCACATTGTTTTATAGCTCATGCAGGGTGGCCCCGAGCATAACACAGGTGGGGGCTGACCATGGCCTACACCTCTTGGGAAACCCCAGAGCTTGTGCACCCAGCACACACCTACAGATCACATCGGAGCACCACCACCCTGACCTTCACAGCTGATCCTCCACAGAGGGCAGAGGTTGGCAGTCAGTGGTCACAGCCAATCCTTGAAACTGACTGGCCTGAGTAAATCCCTCCCACTGACCTGCCAACAGCAATCAGGGCTCCACTATAAGAGGAGGGTGTACTCAGCCCACACAGAGGGTGCAGCTCGAGTACTCAGCTTGGGTGCTAGGGGAGACTGTGCCACAGGACACTGTAGGCCACCTACTACATTAGGCCACACGACCAGGACAGGGAGTCATAGCACCTCTACCTAATATTAGATATTAGCTCTACCTAAGAAAAAATATTTAAAATAGTTTCATTTTTATCAAAATATTGCAATCATACACTTTAAGAAGTGAAACTGAACTAAAACACTCCTAGTGAAAGGCAGAAATCCCTTCACCATTCTTCTCTGTGCTCTAGAGGCTCCCAGGTTCAACTCTTCTAGCCAGTCTCCTGTTTCCATCTTTCGAAATAAAATGTTTACACTAAAAAATCTTAACTTATCAATATTAGATATCAGATATATTTGTTATCCCCAGGGTATAAGAGGTGTTAGTTCTTGATTTATCCACATTAATTATATCTTTTCACCATAATGAAGATTTAGTGATTCTTCTCACACATACAACTCCCCTTCCCCCAATATCTGATTAAATCAGCAAGTTTAAAAATATTATAGCTATACAAATAGTGTGAATTTTTTAACAGTATGGTAAGATCACAATATCTTCCTTGTACAACTATTTGGTTTTTCCTAGAGTTGATAAGTGACTCACTTTTTTTTCTTTTTCTTTTTAAATTTATTTTTGATTTTAGATAGAGGGGAAGAGAGGGAGAAAGAGAGAGAGAAACATTGATGTGAGAGAGAAACATCGACTGGTTGGTTGCCTTCTATATGCATCTCGACTGGGGGCCAAACCCACAACCCAGACATGTGCTCCAACAGGGAATCAAACCGACCTTTCAGTTTGTGAGACGACAACCAACCAACAGAACCACACAGGCAGGGGCTTTTTTTTTCTTCTCATTTGCATTGTTTTAAACACACCTATCAGCAATTTTTTTCCAACTGCTCTAACATCATTGTGGCACACCATTCAGTAATATTTCACACATGCTCAAAAATATCAGTTCCTTTTTCTCCTAGAAAACTCCCTGGACTCTAGCCTTTATGTACAAATGACATCCTGGGGCTTCCTCATGGAGCTCTCTGTGTTGGGTCACCTGTTTCCTAGATACCATGGTTTGTTTTCTTGACCTGTTAACTTGATCTTTAGATTTTGCTACATCAATATCTTCCTGTAGTTTCACTACCTTCTACTATTTCCTTTATCTTCAAAATTCTTTTAAGTCATACAATGTCTACATTGTCAGAGTTTATAATAAATTCTGTCCTAGAATAGTCAGCTCCATATTAATCCTATGGATTCAACACACATCCAGTCTTTTGCTATATTTTCTTTATCAAATGTTTAGCTAAAGTGTGTCCTCTAGTAGTTTATCAAGAAGTCATCAGGTAAGATTATACTTTCTGAGTTCTTACATGTTCAAAAATTTCTGTTGCCTTTTCACCTAGACAAAAGTTTGGCTAGATAAAAAATTCTTGGGTCACAACTTTTTGTCTTTGAGGACTTTATATATATTTCTCCACTGTCTTCTGGCACTAAACTTTCCGGAGAAAAATTCTGAAGCCAATTTGAATCTTTCTCCCCTACATATGTTTGTTCTTTTTCTGCGGAGTCATTTAAAAAAATATGTGCAGTCCAACAGCATTACTAGATAGTGTCATGATATTAACTGTTCTATGTAAATTTTTCCTGGCTTATGGTGTGCCTTCTTAATCTACAAATTCAAGCTTGCATTTGTTTCTGAATAGTTTCCTTGAAAAATATCTTGCCACATCTTGCAGATGCTCTTGCCCCGGAACCACCATCACCCAGCCATGGTCAACCACACCACGTTCTTTGACATCGCTGTGACAGCAAGCCCTTTGGCCGTGTCTGTTTACAGACAAAGTTCCAAAGACAGCAGAAAACTTTCATGTTCTGAGTATTGGAGAGAAAGGATTTGGTTATCAAATTTTCTGCTTTCAAAGAATTATTCCAGGTTTTATGTGCCAGGGTGGTAACTTCACATGTCATGATGGTATGTATACAACAGGTGGCAAGTCCACCTATGCAGAGAAATTTAATGATGAGATTTTTATCCTGAAACATATGGGTCCTGGCATCTTGTCCATGGCAGACGCTAGACCCAACACAACATTTCCCAGCTTTTCATCTGTAATGCCAAGACTGAGTGGCTGGATGACAAGCACATGGTCTTCAGCCAGGTGAAAGACAGCATGGCATGGGTACTGTGGAAGCCATGTAGTGCTTTGGGTCCAGGAATGCCAAGACCCGCAAGATCACTATTGCTGGACAACTCTAATAAATTTGACTTGTGTTTGATCTTAAACACCAGATCATCCCTCCCATAGCTCAGAAGAACACCCCTGTCACTCCAACATCTGCTGGGAATGTTCTATTAATTTTCATGTTCTTGCTGTTCATTGGGTTCCATATTTTGATTGTGAAATAAAAACTAAACAACTGTCAAAAAAGAAAAAAATCTTTAAATATTATATTCTATTATTGGAGTTTGATTCTTCAGGGACAACAACTATTGTCCTTTACCCATGTGACACATCTACCAATGGCTCTCCATTCCTTTTGAATATTTAATATTCATTTTGTTTTGTTCATTTTTTCCCTTCCATGTACCTTACTATGTTATTCAGAAGTGTCTATTCCCCTGCAAGGCTACTTCGATTGAGCAAAACGTTTTTGAGATTCACCGTATTATTGTATATCAATAGTCCTCTCTTTTTTATTAAGTGGTTTTCCACTATGTTAATACACTACAGTTTATTTATTCTCCTGTTGATAGATAAGTGGGCTGTATCCAATATTTAGCTATAATTAGTAAAGCTGCTATGAACATTCTGTTGTGAGTCACTTTGCAGACACGTTTTCATTTTTCTTGGGTAAATACCTAAGAAGTAAAATTGCTGGGTCATAGGGTATAGGTGTATGTTTAGTTTGATAAGAAACTGAAAACGTTTTCCTAAAGTGATTGTAACATTTTTACATGCCCACTGACAATGTATAGTACTTGGTGTTGTCAATCTTTTTAATTTTATCAATTCTGGTGGGTATGTAATAGTATCTTATTGTAATTTTAATCTGCAACCAAATCCTTTAGGAACTGAGATTAAGTAACAGTAATATAATAACATAATAATATAATTATTTCTTTCAGATGTCAAATAGTCCTGATAGCAGTATCAGAATACTTCTTAGCCAAGTAGCACATTTTTCCATAGTAAGAGGCTTTTTTTTTTGTTTCTGGCAGTGTTTGCCAGACAATGCAATTCTACTTTAAAAAGCAGACACACTGTTGAGTGGCAATCCTTTGATTGTGTATTCTGATGCAAAAAAATTAATTTTCATGAAGTCCAATTTGTCTGTTTTTTTCTTTTGTTATTTGTGTCTTTCAGGTCATATAAAAAATCATTGTAAAATCCAATGTCATGAAGTTTTTGCCCTAAGTTTTCTTTTAGGAGTTTTACTGTTTTAGGCCTTACATTTAAGTCTTTGATCCATTTTTAGTAAACTTCTGTGTGCGGTGTTAAGGAAGCATCCAACCACATTCTTCTGCATGCAGATAGCCAATTTCCCAAGCACCATTTGTTGAAGAAATGTCCTGTGCTGAATGAACAGTCTTGGCACCCTTGTTAAAAATAACTTGACTATATATGCAAGGGTTTATTTGGGGGCTATCCATTCTATCCCATTGGTTTATATGTCTTTATGTCATAAACATGGTGTCAAAACACCACACTATTTCAATTACTGTACCATTACAGTACATTATTAAGTCAGGATTTGTGAGTACACTGGTTTTGTTCTTCAAGATTGTTTTGGCTATCTGGGGTCTGTTGAGATTCCATATGAGTTTTAGAATAGGTTTTCCTACTTCTGCAAAAGAAATCACTGGGGTTTGGGTAAGGATTGCATTGACTCTGTATTTTGCTTTGGAAAGTATTGACGTCTTAACATTATTACGGACCCCAGTTCATGAACACAGGATGCTACCCATTTATATGTCTTCTTTAAGTTGTTTCAGCAATGTTTTGTAGTTCAACGTACAAGTCTTTTACCTCCTTGGTTATGTCAATTCCTAGTATTTCATTCTTGTTGATGCTACTGTAAATGGAATTGTTTTTGTAATTTCCTTTTCAGACTGTTCACTGTTTATGCATGAAAACATAACTGACTTTTGTGTGTTGACTTATCCTGCTACTTTGCAAAATTCATTTATTCTATCTGTTTTTTTGTTTGTTTTTTTTGTGGAACCTTTAGGGTTTTCTACATTTAGACACATATCATCCTCAAACAGATCATTTTACTTTTTTGTTTCTAATGTGGATGCATTTTCTTTCTTTTCCTTGTGTAATTTCTCTGACCAGACCTTCCAGCACTATGTTGAAAAGGAGTAGAGAAAGCAGGCAGTACTATGTTGACCAGAAGTGGTGATAGCTCAGTTCTATTTACAGTTAGAATGCTTGTGGTTTTAAAGATATCAACATCCCAGTTATTTAGCTAATGTTTAGACCTCATACCTGTAGCTCATAAAAACAATGACTTTTCTGTATTTTATCTAGATTTAGATTTTGGTTTCACGAAGCAAAGATCATGGCTGAATCCAAAACTTCAAACTTCTCTGAATAAATATTTCTTATTCAGTTTTTTATAAACCTGCATTTTTAAAATATGTGTTGTTTGTAAAAAGCTATGTTAGGGAATTTTTGGTTGGCAAAAAGCAGCCCACTAAAAAAATCATAAATTAAACATTATAAATCAGAATAAGTATAGCATTAAATCTGGCCTTTCATGAAAAGAGGATTTTCTTCTACTTGACATAAATTCCAGTCATCTAAGTAACTTCTCCCTGAGAAAGGAATATGCCCTTAGGGATTCTACCAGTTAAATAGTTCAATTTCTGAAGGAACTATTTTTAAATAAGCCTTAAATATGCACTAAACCCCCCAAACAGTTGGCAGCTTCAGAAAAGTTTAATTACCCTGTTATTCTTTTAACCATCCAAAGAAACCAATCCAGTGACTATCATGGTACTTATTACCCGCTGTGAGCACAGTCAAGTATATTCCCTACTGTTAAATTCAGAAAATAAACTAGGGAAGAAAAAAAGAAAAAGAAGTAGGAATGCTGACAGGGGAAGTAAAGTACAGCAAGTAGGAACAAAATGAGACTCTCAACCTTGTTTGTGACACTGAGAAAGATCTGAAAACTATGTTCATGAATTATATAAAAAAATATCTATGAAAATGTATTTGTTCATAGCAGTAAAATAAAATTCAGAGTAAGGATAGAGTAATTTGTCACAATTTTCCTTAAATGCTATTCCTTAGGGAACCAGAGAATAAAATTACTATGCAACTTTGAAATGATCTGGTAGGGTCAATAAATGAAAGCTGAAAAAAACTTGAAAACAGGGAGATGGGGTAGTATAACATTTTTCTGTTTTATAGAATAACAACAGTACAAAGTATATATTACTCTCATAATGAGAAGAAATAACTGGCAGTGGAGACACTAGAGCAGGTTCAAAATCATTTTACTTTCCAGCTATAGCTGTTCTTCTGAAGTCACCATAAAACTGGTTCTGTACTACTACTCAGGTTAAAAGAACAGCAGCAGTATCAAGCTGAGTGAATCTGATTGCAGAGGGCTATTTTCTATTTTAAAGTGGTTTTTGGAAAGATGTCTTTTTAATGGAAATTCTGAATTATAACCTTAACCATAGCAACACCTCTGGGCATCACCTTAAGAAACTGTCATGGAAGTAAATGGACTGGAAAAATAGGAGAATATATGCTTTATTTAAAAAAGTGCTATAATCCTCTAGCTAGGAAAACAAACAAATAGTCTAAAAACAGCAACAATTATAATACTAAATAGGCCCAGTGGGGGAAAAAATCTTACCATCAGGTGTACCCTTTAATTTCCAATGAATCTCTGTTAATTCCAATTAACAATTGGAATTGTTAACAATTCAATTGTTAACAATTCAATTAACAATTGGAATCTCTGAGATTCCAATGAATCTCTGTTAATCTCTATACCTATTGTATAGTATATCTGTACAATACTTTATGTTTACAGAAGGTTTTCATATGTATTACCTTAGTTACCCCTTATCAAACCCTGTGAGGTAAGAACAACAGGTATTAAAATGTAAAACAGAATTGGAAGGAACCACAGATGTCATCAAGTCAACCTTCAGTTTGCAGGTAGAAATTTCTGCAGTATCACTAACATCTTATTACATTAGTTTGCTTCTGTTATAATTTTTTAAGATTTTATTTATCTATCTTTTTAGAGGGGAAGGGAAGGAGAGAAGGAGAGAAACATCAATGTATGGTTGCCTCTCACGTGTCCCCTGCTGGGAACTGGCCTGAAACCCAGGCATGTGCCCCAACTGGGAATCGAACTGTGGTTGTTTGGTTCGCAGACCCGTGTTCAATCCACTGAGCTACACCAGCCAGGGAATGTTATAATTTCTTCAGCAATAAGGCTCAGGACAAAGGCTTAAAAGAAGAATGAACAAAGCTTAGGTGTGTATTTACTTAAACAGGATCAGGAAAACAGGGCAACAGAAAATTATACCTCTATCAGCTATTTTCTATTTATTGAGAATTTATGTGCTAGGCACTGTCTTTATGCATTGTACATGATCTCATTTAGTCCTTACAACAACCTTTAAGGAGCAACTAACAGCTGTTTAATTGGCATATTTTGCTTGAAACTATTTTTTCCCAAACTACTTAGTGACCTTTAAAATCTATTTAAATAGAGCACTTATGAGAATGCAGATTGAATAGTAGGCATAGCTAAGATAAGATAGGATTATACTCATTTTATAGATGTGAAAAATAAGTTAATTAGTCCTATCTAGGAAGTAATGGGGCAGGACCTAAAACACAAATCTTCAATCTACTAATCCAATATTAATTTCATTCCACATTGCAAAGTAGGTGAACTACAATGCATTTTAATAGAGATAACTATTTTAAAAGTCCCTTAAATCTGCAACAAAAATAAAACTACTGGGGATATAACAACGTGTTTAATACAGCCAACTCCAAAGTTGAATGAGGGTTATAAAGATGTGCAATTCAGGACTTTTACAAAGTAACAAAGACTATATGTAATTCAATACAGTTTTTGGTCATTACAACTACTGATATATTTGTGGATTACTACAAAAACAGGCATAAACAGATAAAGCCCACCTCACTTCTCTCCCCCCTTTCCCTCCCCCTTTGTCTCTGTCTTTCTCCCCACCTCACATATACACACACCACGAAATGACAACAACAATCTTTAATGCTAAGTAGTGAATAATTGTGGAAGAAGAAATGTCAAAAATCTAGGTTTAAAGTAACTTTGCCTCAGATTATGTATACTTTTTAGTGAGTACAGTCTATGGAAAATCATCAAGTGAACAAAACTTTCTCGAAAATCAGGTCTTGTTCAGATGTTATTTCTATATCAAAATCTATTTGATTCATCATATCATGTTTACATGACTTACCACTGGTAATATTAACCTTGATTACTTGGGTTAAGACAGTTGTTTTCCAGGTTTCCCTAATACCAGGGGTCAAATTCATTTTCACCAGGGGCCACATCATCCTCGAGGTTGCCTTGGAAGGGCTGAAATAATTTCAGGACTGTATAAATGTAACTACTCCTTAACTGTTAAGGAGTTGAAATTACATTCGGCCCTTTGAAGACAACTGTGAGTCTCATGTGCCCTCTCCCCACCAGCGAAAATGAGTTTGACACCCTGCCCTATACTCTAATTTAGAAGTCAGTCACCCACCCCTCAAGGTAGGGATGGGTTAACTCCATCTCCTGGAAAAGGCACTTCACTTCTGTGATTTCTTCTCGAAAACCTATAACCCAGTCTAGTCATTTGGAAAACATTATCACATAAACCCAAATTGAGGAAAATTCTATAAAACACCTGGTCAGAGCTCCTATGACTGACTGTCAAGGCCATAGGAAACAAGGAAAGACTGAGCAACTGTCATAGGCTAGAGGAGATTACAAAGACATGATGATTAAATGCAATGTGGCATTCTGGACTGGATCTTGGAACAGGAAAAGGACACTAGTGGAAAAACTGTGAAATCTGAATTTAGTCTGGAGTCTAGTAATGTAATAGTGCTTGTTTCTTAGTTTTGTCAAAAGTACCATGTTAAAGTAAGATGTCAACATTAGAGGAAACTGGGTAAGAGGTAAATGGGAAAATTATCTCACAAGCTTCCTGTAACTCTAAAATTCTTCAAAACAAAAGAATTTAGCCCTGGCTGGTGTAGCTCAGTGGATTCAGTGTGGGCCTGCAAACCAAAGGGTCTCTGGATCAATTCCCAGCCAGGGCACATGCCTGGGTTGCGGGCCAGGTCCCCAGTGGGGTGCTCAAGAGGCAACCACACACTGATGTTTCTCTCCCTCCCTTCCCCCTCTCTAAAAATAAATAAATAATTTTTTTAAAAAAAGATCAAAACCTTAAACCAAAGGAACAAACTTCTGATGATGTAATTTTAGATATCATTATTAACCAGTAGAAGTATTTATAAATACAACAGCACAGCTTTCAAACCACCACTTGCAATTGTGTAGATTAGTGCTTTCTTCATCTGGTCTTAAGGCCCACTCCATTCTTGAGTACACAGGAAGGTGGTTAAATGTTATCCCCTATTTCTGTTACAGTGAAATTAGAGGGAAGAAATGTAGAGAGAATTATTTAAGTTAATATGATCAGAGCTGAAGTGGAAAATTAAAGCTTCCTTCTTGAGTATGTAGCTTATGGATAGGATACCCTCACACAGCTTTCGAATAGTGGTATTTTTAAATATGAAGGGCTCTATATCTAAAACTAATTTCTCAGATTTGGTAGAAGCATATGTTATTCAAACAATAATGGTGCCAAATCATATTATATTCTTTAATTTCACATTTTAACTTGGAAGACCAAATCCAAAGAGCTAATTTTAATTCTGGTAATCATATTAAAATCTGTTTCTAACAGGTACTGTATAGCATCTGGAATGGTACCTCATCTGTACCTAAGCATCACAAACTCCAGTGTTCTTATGTCAGCAAGCCAACTGCTTCTACTACATCACATTCTCACTCTCTGCCAAACTGTTTATGCATCAGACAAGGTTACTAAAAAAGAACTAAAATGGTTCCCAGAAGCAAAATGTGTTTTGTTACATTTAAGAGCCAAGGTACAGTATAGCTCAGGTAAACTCAAAGGTATCAAAATAACTGAAATTGCTAACAAAGCTGTGCGAATCTGTATGTTTCTGCTCTAGGCTGTATTTCAATGGGTGAAAAGTCTGATGAGTCATTCATTTATTCAACTAATATTTATTAAGTGCTTGTAAATATATACCACAGGATCATCCCTTTGGTGCTGTGGGGCACAGAAAGATACATACATACATACATATATATATATATATATATATATATGTATGTATGCATGTATGTGTGTATGTATGCATGTATGTATATATACATATATGTGTGTGTGTATATATATATACACATCTACCTATGTGTATATATATACATATATATAGGTAGATGTATATATACATCTACCTATGTGTATATATATATATATACATATATATATATCTACCAGTGACCACTGTCAATTTCAGTGACCACTGTCAAGTAGTTTATCGTTCATTAAGATAATTAAAACACCATTCTAGTGTGCAAGTCTTTCTTAAACAGTATTTCACTTGATAATGTGTTGTAGGTATTATAATCTCTACTTGACAGATTTAGAAACTGGAGTAGAAAAAGGTTAAGAATCTTGTCCAGTTACACAAAGTAAGTAGCGGAATAGTATAGTCATAATGTATAGTAAGTAGATCAGAGGAGGGGGAAATTACTTCTAGCAAGGGGTAGTAATCTTTTTTCCTACATTAGCTTGTATTTTTACACTTTGAGTCTGATTTACAGGCTTAATCTTCAACAGATTTAACTCTAGCCCAAATCTAAAAGGTCTTTTCTCACAGGCACACCACTACCCTTTAAATTAGCCACTTGTCTAAAAGAATTCACCAGGTCTTTACATCGTGATTAAAAGCATTGTCTTTGGCCCTGGCTGGTGTGGATCAGTGGATTGAGCACTGTACTGCGAACCAAAGGGTTGTTGGTTTGATTCCCAGTCATGGCACACGCCTTAGTTGTAGGCCAGGTCCCCAGTTGGGGGCACTTGAGAGACAACCACACATTGATGTTTCTTACCCTCTCTTCCCTTCTCTAAAAATAAATAAATAAATGTTTTTTAAAAGCATTACAAATGCAAAAAAAAAAAAGGGATTGGCTTTGAATATGAATTAAAATGTGTGTCCTGATACTACCTATGTGACCTTGACATGACACTTAAACTCCTCAGATTTTTATTCATCTGTAAAATGGGCCTACTACCTATCTTCCAGAATTGTTTAATGGAAGAGCACAAAAGTATCTTTTATAAGTAGGTGCTCTTCTAGGAAGAAGAAAGAGATTAAGAACCTAAGTCTTCAACAAAATACTAACAAATCAGATTTTAAAAGTATAAAAGTATACACCAAGATTAAATGGGATTTATGTCAGGTATGTAAGGCTGATTTAACATTTGAAAATCAATTAATGTAACCCATCATATCAACAGACTAAAACAGAAAAATCACATAATCATATCAATAGATGCAGATACACCATTTGACAAAATCCAATATCCATTCATGATTAAAAACTCTCAGTAAACTAGGAAGAGAAAGGAACTTCCTCAACTTGATAAAGAATATCTACAGATAATATCTAACATCATACTTAATGGTGAAAAACTCAAAACTTTTCCACTGGGATCAGGTACAAGGTAGGAATTTCCACTCTTGCCACTCTTTTTCAATACTATACTGGAAGTCCTTGTTAATGCAATAAGGCAACAAAGAAAAAGAAAAGAAAACAGATTGGAAATACATAAAATAATCTAGTTATAGGTCACTCATTTCACCTAATGCAGTTTTCACACTATAATAATTCTGTAATTCAAATTTTCCATACTATTATTCTTTAATCTCAAAATATCCTCCAAAGAGGAATGCCTAGCTTAAAATATGTCAATAAAATTGTTAGTAAATATGTACTGAAAGAGAGAATAAGTTAGAATTTTAAATATAAACCTGGCTGGTGCAGCTCAGTGGATTGAGCACAGGCTGCAAACCGAAGGGTCACCAGTTCAATTCCCAGTCAGGGCACACGCCTGGGTTACAGGCCAGGTCCCCAGTAGGGGCCAAATGAGAGGCAACCACACATTGATGTTTCTCTCCCTCTCTTTCTCCCTCCCTTCCTCTCTAAAAAATAAAAAAAGATTAAATATCATTTACGTTTTTTTAAAGTCCACTTTCATTGAACTCACTATTACCTTTGCCTTGGTTGTACATGGGACAACTCCCACAGAAAAGGGGATTTCTGGCTCTTTCAAGGAGCCTTTTATCTATAGATACTTCCCACATGTTCGTGATCTTAGTTTACATCTCCACTTTCAGTAAGAGGGACAGCACTCCTGGAATTGTTCCTATTCTTTCATGCATTGTAATTTTTCCCTCTCTAATAGGTTATTCCAAAAGCATATAAACATATTATAATAGCTCCAATCTTTTTTAAAGCCTATTATTCTCTCATTTCACTACTCCCCTACATAATTAAATTCTTTGAAACAATTGTCTAGAGTTACTTTCTCCCCATTTTCTCTTTAACCAAGTGTTCATTGAAACTGTTTTTGTCAATGTCATCCATGATTTACCAATCCAATAATAATTTCTCAAATTTTATTTTATTTAACCTATTTAGTAGCATTTGACATAACTGATCTCTCTCCTCCTTCTTGATATACTTTCTAAGCCACTACTCTCTTTTGGTTTCACTAATCAACAGTGATATCCTTCTCAGCCTGCTTTGCTGGTTCCTCCTCCGGTTCCTGAGTTCTAAACATTGCAGTACCTCAGGACTCAGTCCTTGAACCTCTGTTACTGTCTATCTACCCCTATTTCCCTAGATGATCTTATCTCACGTCTCATGGCTTTACACATCACTATTTCCTTATGACTCCTAACTGTTTACTGCTAGTGAAAACTTCTCACCTGAACTCCAGGCCTCGATATTTTCTCTTGCTTACTCACTAACGCAACTTGGAAGTCTAGTATACATTCTAAACTTAACCTGACTAATGCCAATTTCCTGATTTCCAGCTCCCAAATCTGATCCTCCCACCATCTTTCCAATCTCAGCAAATGGCAACCTTACTTATTGACAAAAAGCCTTCAAACCACCTTTGACTTCTGTTTCTCAGTCTTATATCAGTAGATGACTTTTTCTTCAAAAAATGTCCAGATTGTGACCACTTATCACCATTACCATAACTATAACCTTAGACCAGTGATTTTCAACCTTTTCCATCTCATGGCACATACAAGCTAATTATTAAATTCTGTGGTGCACCAAAAAACATATTTTTTGCTAATCTGACAAAAAAATAGGTGTAATTTTGAATCATTCACACCAATGGCTACTGTTGTGTTGGCTGTTTTCTTTTCTAATTTGACAATTTAAGGGAAAAGAGGTCAGTACCCATCACTAAATAGTCAAGTATTGCATTTTTAAAAATTCTTGTGGCATACTGGTTTAAAATCACTGCCCTAGACCGTCTCTCCTGTGGTAGTCTAATGGATGTCTAAATCAACAGATGAAAATGTGATATTGTGGTTATGTAAGTGAATATACTTATTTTTAGAGAAGAAATGTGATATCTATACTTTCAAATGGTTCAGCAAAGATGACAGAAAGACCAAAAAAAAAAAAAAACCCGAATTAAGGCAAAATCTTAACAGCTGTTTGAACCAGGAAGTGGGCAAGTGGATGCTTACACTATTTTTTCTATTTTTTGAATGTTTGGAAATTTTCCTAATGAAAAGTTGAGATGAAAAATTAAGTCAAATTATGTCTCATTCTGCTCAAAACCCAATGGCTTCCCATTTTATTCAAAGTAAAAGCCAAAGTTCTCACAATGGCCTGAAAAGCCCTGAATAATCTGGTTCTGTCCTATCCCCCAACTCTTAGCCTTAATTCTCCCCATTGCTCACTTTATTACAAGCAAATTGGCACCTGTTTCTCAAACATGCCAGGAACTCAAGACCTATGCATTTGTTGTTCCTCTAGGGAAGTATACCCTCACCTCATAGAAGACACAACTCTACCTTATCCCTATATCATGCTGCAGTCTCCTCCTCAATCACTGATGCTTCTTATGACCATTACCTTCATTTTTCTCCATAAACTCATCTTACCTAATATAGTAATATCTTTGTTTATTTTTATTTATTATCTGTTCCCCCAAACTAGTGCCCTTTATGTAGGCCAAGACTTAATCTTTTCACTACCATATCTTCAGTGTGAAGGACAACATATGAAACACAGTAGGCAAATAAATGTTTGTTACATGAAGGAAAAAATGAATAATAAAAGTTGCTGGGCAGCATCAACTGTTTTTCTGATTGTTAATTTAGATAAAAATCCATAAAGAAATCTACACTACAAAATTTAAAACTAAATATATAGAGGAATGGCACATATTTTTCTTTACAAGTAAATTCATTGCCTTTATCCTTATGCTTTTCATCCATTAGGAGTTCTCAAAATGAAAAAATAATATTAAAATTTTCAGGGTTGTTGTGGCCACCTGGCTGCAGGGCTGCAGGGCTGCAGACCATGAGCTGTGGTGTGCAGGCAGCCATGGCAGACACTGTTTAAAATGAGGTGGCTTCACCAGCCACCTCTGGAGCTGGGAAATCTAGGCAGAGAGAATACTTGAATAGCAAGCTCCCTGAAGAGTGAAAGGCTGAAACATTGCCCCAGGAAGATCTTATCAAGTTTGCCAAGAAGCAGATGGTGATATTACAGAGAGGTAAATCAAGATGTACAGTAAGAAACTGAAGGACTTAAACCAAAACTTGTTGCTGGAGGAAATGATGATACTATTAAGGTGGCTCCACACTTGTGAGCAATGGACAACTGAAGGACTCCAGGGAGTTACTACAGGGGTCTTTAAATCCCTATGCATATTTAATGCGATATCATTTCATTATTTAGCTAAAGTAGTATATGAAGCATGAATGGTGTGCACAAATACTAGCTGAATTTATAATGTAGTAATTTACTTAAGCATTGTTTATCCAGTCATTATGTATTTTTTTTTTCAGGGAGAGCAAAAATCATTTTATTTCTTTGAAAAAAAATTCCACCTTCACCCAAATTGAAATTTCACTGTTGTTGTTTTAAACCTGAACTTTAGAATACAATAAGAAGTAAATATCAAATTTGACATAACTTTTCTATTTGGGGGCAAGGGGGCTCTTTTTTTAAAAATATATTTATTATGCTATTACAGCTGTCCCATTTTTTTCTCCCCATTTTTTCCCTTCACCCTGTACACCCCATCCCATCAGCATTTCTCCACCTTAGTTTATGTACATGAGTCATACATATAAGTTCTTTGGTTTCTCCATTTCTCATAGTATTAATCTCCCCCTGTATATTTTGTACCTAGCATTTATATTTCTTATTCCCTGTACCTTTTCCCCCATTCTCCTCCCTCACTCTCCCTGTTAATAACCCTCCATGTGATATCCTTTTCTGTGAATCTGTTCCTGTTTTAGTTGTTTCCTTAGTTCATTTTTGTTTTTTAGGTTCAGTTGTTGATGGTTATATGTTTGTTGTCATTTTAATGTTCGTATATTTGATCATCTTCTTTTTCTTAGATAAGTCCCTTTAACATTTCATATAATAAAGGTTTAGTGATGATGAACTCCTTTAACTTGACCTTATCTGGGAAGCACTTCATTTGCCTTTCCATTCTAAATGAAAGCTTTGCTGGATAGAGTAATCTTGGATATAAGTCCTTGCCTTCCACAACTTGGAATATTTCTTTCCAGCACCTTCTTGCCTGCAAGGTCTCTTTTGAGAAATCAGCTGACAGTCTGATGTGAACTCCTTTGTAGGTGACTGTCCCCTTATCTCTTGCTGCTTCTAGAATTCTCTCCTTCATTTTCATCTTGGCTAATGCCTTGGTGTGTTCCTCCTCGGATCCAACTTCTTTGGGACTCTCAGAGCTTCCTGGACTTCCTGGAAGTCTATTTCCTTTGCCAGATTAGGGAAGTTCTCCTCCATTGTTTTTTCAAATAAGTTTTACATTTCTTGCTCTTCCTCTTCTCCTTCTGGCACCCCTATGATTCACATGCTGGAACGTTTAAAGTTGTCCTGGAAGTTCCTAAGCCCGTCCTCATTTTTTTTTGAATTCTTATTTCTTCATTCTGTTCTGGTTGAATGTTTATTTCTTCCTTCTGATCCAAACCACTGATCTGAGTACAGGTTTCTTTGCCATCACTGTTGGTTCACCATAAATTTTCCTTTATTTCACTTTGCATAGTCTTCACTTTTTCCTCCATTTTGCAACCATACTCAACCATTTTTATGGACATCCTGATTACCACTATTTTGAACTCTGCATCTGATAGGCTGGCTATCTCATCATCACTTAGTTGTATTCTTTCTGGAGTTTTGATCTGTTCTTTCATTTGGGCCATATTTTTCTTTTTTGTCTCAGCACGCTTGTTTTGTAGTTAAGAGGCGGAGCCTTAGATATCTGCCCACGTCACTGAGTTGTGGCATTGTATGTGGGGGAGGGGTCTGAGAAGGAACAATGCCGCCTGCTCAGGTCTCAGCTGGCTTTCAGTCACTTCCTCTGCTACCAACAATCAAATTGGGCCCTTCAGGTGCTGATTCCCAGGTTTGTGTACATTTTAGGTCCCTGTGGGTCTCTCCAGTGAACTGTCCTGTGAGGCTGGGAGTTTCTCCTGCTGCCACAACCCCCACAGGTTTTTTTAGTCAGAGATTTCGAGGCTTTATTTCCCCACACTGGAAATCTGGGTTGCATAGTATGTATCATTCCCCAGTTGTCCCTCCTGGTTTAATCCACATGCAAATATGAGACTGCCCAGTCCTCTAGCCGCCATCTTGCCACAAATACTCTCCAGCCCAGCTGCCCATCTCTGCCCCTCTGGTCTGGATGAATGTTTCTTCTTCAATTCCTTAGTTGTTGGACTTCCATAGAGTTCGATTTTCTGGCAGTTTTGGTTATTTTGTGTTTAAATTTGTTGTTGTCCTTTCGGTTGTGCAAAGAGGCAAAGGGTATCTACCTGCACCTCCATCCTGGCTGGAAGAATCATTATGCATTTTCTTAATCAGTACTAGCCTAAGTATAACTATGTGTTATTTAACTATATATAAGAGTACTGCCTCTGGAGCCAGTCTGCTTCATTCAATTAGATCCCTGCTCTGCCACTTACCAGTTATGTGACCAAGGCTACAGTTCTTAACCTCTTTTCCTGTACTCACTAAGTTCACCTGTAAACTAGAGATAATAATGCCTACTTTTCCTACAGTCATTTTGAGTATTATGAGTAAATACATGTACAGCACCTAGGACTGGGTCTATCATATAAGTGCTTAAAAAATTTTCACTATGGTTGTTATTATTATTATTGCTTGTGGGGGATATTTTATAACACATGTATATATGCATACACATGCACACAAACCAAAAGGAGGCTTTTGTATTTGAAAAGAAAACCACAAAGATTCTTTTCTAATTTTGTATCAGACAACTCTTGTTGTCTTGTATCAGACAAACCCTTACGATATACATTTTAGCCCTTAAAAATGCAATCCTTTCCTACCAAACTGTTGTCTTTTTCAAAATGGAAATATCTTCATTGTTGTTGTTTAGAAAAGTATTAATATACTCATTATAAAAATTTAATAGATATAAAAACTTTAGCTATTGGTGTTCTACATAAAATAATAAAACACACATAGATAAGACATATAAAACAAAGGACATAAACTTCTTTTCTAACTTACTTGAGCTGATGGACAGAGACTTGACTTGGGTGGTAATCACACAAAACTATATACATGATGTTTTGTGGATTTTGTGCACCTGAAACCTGTATAATTTTGTTAAGCAGTGTTACCCCAGTAAGTTCAATAAAAAGGAAAAAAACAAAAATTAATGAATAAAATTTAATAGAGCTATCACCCTTATTCTGTGCCCTAAGAATTTCAACAGTTTCTCACTGCATCTAAATAGTTTATCACTTATCTAGCTTAAGCAGTGTCACAGCTATAATCTCCCTTACCTTCCCACTAGCTACAATCAGAAAGGTGGGCACAACATCTGTAAGCATTGATTAAATTAATGAAGCCAAAAACATTAACACTGTTTATTCCAGACAAGGACAGATGGTTCCAAAGATACTAGCTTTTCCAGGGGCTGAAGTTTTAAAATACTTCCTAGCTGTAACTGATTTTTATTAAATGATGTTTGACTGTACCTGGTTGCTAGAGCTATCTTCAGAACAAGCAGTCGGGTCTAGGGAGAAATATATAATGTTTAAAAGAATACAACAGAGAATAGGAGAGTTGAGCAGAGAATATAAAAGTAGTGTCATCTGGAGATCAGTGGGAGACAGCATAAAAGCAGATGCAGTTTCGAAACACTATTTTGCCCAACCTGCTAAAATAGATCGTGCGGGAATCTCCTTGTGTTCATTTTCCTCTGAGGTTTTCTGTGCTACTGTTATCACCTTCCACTGGTGTGGAAAACAAGAGGTATGGCCTATTATTCTTACAAGTTTCTCTGTTGATTAACAACTATCTAATGGCACTTCAAGAAGGTAAAGAGAACACTGGTGATTTCTCTCCTCTTGGTACTCAGTCAGAAAGCCAAAATAATGAGTTCTTCGTAGTAACACCACTACTTTGAAGTAAGTCTATTTTTCAGTTTT
This sequence comes from Carollia perspicillata, assembly GCA_004027735.1. Lineage (NCBI taxonomy): Eukaryota > Metazoa > Chordata > Mammalia > Chiroptera > Phyllostomidae > Carollia > Carollia perspicillata. The sequence goes on from PVKM010000404.1 coordinate 29,065, forward strand.
TACTGAAACTTATTTAAAAATCTAATTTAAAATCATTTCTTCCCTGACTGGTGTGGCTCAGCTGGTGGGGCATCATCCCACAAAGCTAAAGCTTGCTGGTTCAATTCCTGGTCAGGGCACATGCCAGGGTTGCAGACCCAGTCCCCAGCTGGGGTGCATGCAAGAGGCAACCAATCAATGTTTCTCTCCATCTCTTTCTCCTTCCCTTCCCCCTCTCTCTAAATAAATACATAAATTAAATATTTGTTTAAAAAATCATTTCTACTATACTGAGTTTTGTTTTTAAAAAGTTGCTGAGTATCAAAAAATCGTTTCTCTTTAAAGTTAGTTTCACTAAAGTTGGTATACAACCCCCCAATACTCAATTTGAATGGCTTTTAATAGAGAGCCCAGAAGTAAACCCAAGTCTCTATGGTCAATTAATATTTGACAAATGGGCAGAACCATAAAATGGAGTAAAAATAGACTCTTCAACAAATGGTGTTGGGAGATCTGCACAGCTACATGCAAAAAAATGAAACTTGACCACCAACTTACACCATGCACAAAAATAAAATCAAGGTGGATAAAAGACGTAAACATAAGTGGCTATACCATAAAAGTCCTAGAGGAGAATATAGGCAGGAAAATCTCAGGTATTCCACACAGCAGTATTTTCACCGCTATATCCCCTAGAGTAAGTGACATAAAGGAAAGAATAGACAAATGGGACTTCATCAAAATAAAATGTTTCTGCACGGCTGAAGAAAACATCAGCAAAATGAAAAGGGAGCTAATCATATGGGAAAATATATTTCCAAATGATACCTCAGACAAGAGTTTCATCTCCAAAATATATAGAGAACTCACACAAACTCCACTCCAGGAAGACAAACAACCCACTTAAAAAATGGGCAAAGGACATGAACAGATAGTTCTTCAAGGAGGACATACTACCCATCAGAGAGATGCAAATTAAAACCACAACGAGGTACCACTTCGTACCAGTCAGAATGGCCATCATAACCAAATCAACAAACAAGTGCTGGCAAGGTTGTGGGGAAGAAAGAACCCTAGTACACTGCTGGTGGGAATGAAGACTGGTGCAGCCACTGTGGAAAACAGCTTAGAATTTCCTCAGAGAACTAAAAATGGAACTGTCTTTTGACCCAGCAATTCCACTACTGAGATTATACCCTAAGAACCCTGAAACACTGATTCAAAAGAACCTATGCACCCCAAGGTTCACAGCAGCACAATTTACAACAGCCAAGTGCTGGAAGCAACCTAAGTGCCCACTGGCAAATGAATGGATCAAAAACTGTGGTACATTTACACAATGGAATACTACACAGCAGAAAGAAAAAAGGAGCTCCTACCCTTCGCAACAGCATGGATGGATCTGGAGAGCATTATGCTAAGTGAAATAAGTCAGGCAGTGAAAGACAAATAAATACCAACCATATGATCTTACCTATAAGCGGAACCTAATCAACAAAACAAGCAAGCAAGCTAAATATAACTGGAGACATTGAAATAAGGAACAAATTGACAGTAACCAGAAGGGGGAGAGGGATAATGAGGAAAAAACAGAGTAAGGGTCATCCAGGACCACAGATAAAGGACACATGGACAAAGCCAAAGGGGACAGGATCGAGGGTGGGAGGCAGGGATGGGAAGGGAGAGGGGGAGATGTAGGGGGAAATGAAAAGCAATTAAAAAATAAATAAAAACAAAACAACTGAAAAACAGTTAAAAATATATTTTTTTAAATTTTTAAAAATATAAATAAGCCCTGGCTGGCGTGGCTCAGTGGATTGAGCGTGGGCCTGCGAACCAAACGATCGAGGTTTGATTCTCAGTCAGGGCACATGCCTGGGTTGCAGCCAGTTCCCAGCGGAGGACACATGAGAGGCAACCATACATTGATATTTCTCTCCCTCTCTCCTTCCCTTCCCCTCTAAAGATAAATAAATAAAATTTTTTAAAAATAAAAAATATAAATATAAATAAAATTTAAAAATCACCTCTGTATATATATTTACATGTTGTTTCAAAACACTCTATAATACCCAAGACATACTGGTATTTTTTTTAGCTGTAGAATGCTTCATTATAATGTGTAAAGAGTAAACTGCAAAGAAACTGTACTTGATAGCTAACTAGAGGAAAGTTTTTAACAAATGGTTAGAGTAAAAATGACTAATTATTCAAAATAGCATGTATTCACATAAATATCACTTTCATAGTGTAGGTTTAAAATTGATCTTGTTGTTTAATAAAAATCATTCTTTTAACTGCTTTCTTCACTTTTCTCTCCATTCTATTGAGTAACAACACCATTACATCACTTTCTTAATAACACATTTGCTAGTAGTACATTAACAGAACTAAATTACATAAAATTAAGTAATAAATAATTAGCAATAAGATAATAAAATATCAATATAGCTTTTATTTGGACTTCATTATGGTGCTGAGAAATAGTACCTCCATGGGATAGCCATAAACAACTTAAAATTAGCTACACAAGAATTAAAGTAAATTTGACAAAACTATATTTATATATAACAAATTTCTCCCAGGTTTATTTCTCTAAGAAGGTCTTCAGTAGTAAGATTATTGGAACAGAAGGCAAAAGGTCCCCAAACACCTCCACCTTCAACCTGCTCCTTCCATTCACCCTTTGCTCCAGCCATTGGACTTGGATCATCCTTTATTTCTTCATTCGTCAACAAGCCTTACTGAGCTCTAAAAAACTCACCCAAAGCATTACCTTCTTCAGGAAATACTTTTTGACTCCTTCCTTTCCACTTGTAATCTTTCATAGCATCGTTTTCATTTATTGCACTCTACTGACTAAATCATATATTTTCACTAGTCTGTAAGACGCTTAAAGGTGAAAACATAGCATATTCAACTTTATTTCAGCTCTTTCAATAGTCTAGGTCTCAATTAATGATTGTGGAATGTTCTTGAAATCATTTCAAATTTAAGTAAAAGTTATGATAATATATCAGATTTGGGTTTTCTGACTCATTATAGATCTGCAATACTTTGTTATTTCTTAGTATCTATTGAAAATACACAATAATGATATATTTTATCTGGCAGATATTAGATTACCTTTTAAATATTTGAGGGGGGAAAAAGCCTATGTAACAGGATGCTTTACTCTGATTTTTACAGCAAGTAACAGATAAATATAATATCTAAGTTGCTCATTTTATTAGTAATGTTTTAACTGTTCATAAATAGATTCATCTATAATAACCTAAGGCCTCTTCCTACCAGTGCTCAATAAAAACTGAACAACTTAGAAGTAGCCCTAGGCAGAAAGATGGGGTAGCATGTGTATGCCTATGGGTATACATGTAAGAATGACCAGGTCTTTCGGGCTCTGTTATTTATGGAAGATCTGAGTTACTGAGTAAGAAAAACAGAAGTTACTTGTGGATAATCTGCCTTCTGATTTTTCTTTTTTGGAAGTTTGAGTTAAAGGCAAAGCCTTTGAGGGCTGTCAGAGAAGCTGGGAAAGAGCCTCCTAAACTCAACTTCCCCAGATCGGAAAAAGTTCGGCAATACCAGGCATAGTAGAGACCTGAATCCTACTCCCTGGCTGTGCTTCAATTCAAGGAAACAGCAGGACCACAGAGGAGAATGGCTACCTAGAGCACCTTTGGAGGCACACTGTAGGTCCTGGGGACTCAGTCGGCATAGACTCTTGTGCACAAGCCTGGCCAAGAAACAGTAAAGTTATCTTACTTTAAGGAACACCTGGACTTATTTTAATAAGGGTATCAACTGTAACTATGATAAACTGCAAACAAGTGGGTTGGGTAAGAGAAAGAAAGGAAAAGAAGGGAGTCTCATTCTTCACATACTCGCGTAATGAGACTGGTAATGAATCCCAATCTTACCAGGTTGGACAATTCAAAGTCAGACTTAATTTATGGGAAATAAAATAATTTCCTATTTCTTGTATATATGAATTTGTGGTATAAGTAACCCAATTAAATACAATAATATGGATCTGTATGTTTCTAATATACCTTAATATACATTTCTCATTGTTTATTATTTGTTATTTGTGCAACACCTACAGCAGAATAAATGAAAAGGTTGCATTTTGAAAGTCTAAAAAGCTTTTCTTTGGAAGCAAAACAATGATGGTTTTATGGCAGAATTGATTATGGCTGTCAATAAGAAGTTTATCATCGTAAGAAGTATAACACTGCGAGATAAATTTATAATTGGATTCAGGGACTGCAAACAAAACATCTGAAGAAGTGGGAGAGAAAAAGCAATCTCATTAAGAGTTCCCTAGGAAGGCGTGTACACAGACAGAGACTGATGACTCCTTTCAGAAATTCTTCACATCCCACATGCTAGACTAAATGAATATATTTTATTAAAAAAACAAACAAACACTGAAGGATCCCTAGCATCCTTAGATCCACCCATATAAAGCTTAGCTGGGGAAGATAAATATCAGATACAGGAAACTAGCTACAATGAGAGGGAAGGAGAGAGTACAGTATTAAGGAAGGGCATATAGAGGTCCTTCAACTTGAATCTGTAGTACTTAGTTTTAAAAAGTCTCTAAACAAATATGGCCAGAAATTGAATGTGACAAACAAGGTGGGTATTTGTTATTTTTTAATGCTAATCTATTATTTTTGGAATATTTCAATTAAAAGCTAGCATAAACATGTATTTTAATTTTTACCTGAGTGTAATCTTTCTCTTCTGCAGGTTAGGATACAGAGCCTAGCCCATACTATGTTCGGTAACTGTATAGAACTTATAAAGTAATGGAAAAACTGATTATCTGGTTCATTATCCATTCCTTTCCAAATAAAGCAGCTTCATCCAAATGAAAAAGAACCAACAAAAATGGAGATGAGAAGAGATGTTCACTGGTATAAAATGTATAACTATTTCCATTTTATAGAGTTTGCAATTTTAGTTTTTTTAAAGATTTTATTTATTTATTTTTAGACAAGTGAAGGGAGTGAGAAAAAGAGTCAGAGAAGCATCAATGTGTGGTTGGCTCTCGTGCACCCCCTACTGGGGACCTAGCCGGAAACTCGGACATGAGCCCTGACTGGGGATAGAACCAGTGACCCTTTGGTTTGCAGGCCCATGCTCAATCCACTGAGCTACACCAGCCAGGCAATGAGAGTTTCATTTTAGTGTTTAATTTTAGATGCCAAAACTACTTATAAAAAATTTATACAATATTTTATTTTAAAACTAATATGGATGTATAGCACAGCAGAAAATTTCCATAAAATGGTGTTTGCTAAATCTGTTATGTTATTACTGCCTTTATTCATTACATAAAGGCCATGAGAGTCACGGTCATCAAAAAATATCATAAATGAATATTTTCTTGCCAAAATCTTAGACATACTGTTAAATAATAATGCTCAAGGCTACAGTTTGCTACATATCTAACTAGAAGCTAAACCTTAAGTACATGCCCAAATCATCATTTATTTACATATATCTAACTACCTAACACAAGGATGCTCCAAGCTTTTTTGTTTTAAACCATACAGCAATTCTCCTTACCTGTAGTTTCATTTTCCACGGTTTCAGTTACCCATGGCCAACCACAGTCCAAAAATATTAAACGCAAATTCCAGAAAAAAACAATCCATAAGTTTTAAATTACAGGCCATTTTGAGTAGCCTGATGAAATCTTGCTTCTCCCTGCCCCATCGCATCCAAGAAATTAATCATCTCTTCGTCCAGTGTAACCATGCTGTATAGCTACCGGGCTGTTAGTCACTTAACAGCCCTCTCAGTCATCAGATCGGTTATGTATATGACAGAGAGAGCGAGCGAGAGAGCAAGCTGGCCCACATTCACATAACTCTTACTACAGTATATTGTTAAAATGTTCTATTTCATTACTAATTATTGTTGCTAATCTCTTACTGTGCCTAATTTATAAATTAAACTTTATCATAGGTATGTACATACAGGGTGGGGAAAAAGTGGGTTTATAGTTGTAAGTACATGAAACAGTTTATTCTTGTATTATTATTTATTTATTATTGTACTATTTTTCCATATAAATAACTGTAAACCTACTTTTGCCCCATCCTGTACACAGGGTTCAATACTATCTGCAATTCCAGGCATCCACTGGGTGTCCTAGAACACATCCCAATCAGATGGGGAAACTATTTAACACTAAATGGCATGGACCTTACCCATGACAAAATGTACTCCATGGTCAAAAGCATGGCAGATCATAATTGAAGCTCATGTTGATGTCAAGACTACCAATGGTTATTTGCTTCATCTATTGTGTTGGTTTTACTAAAAAAAAAAAAAGAAGAAAAAGAAAAGAAACATAACAATCAGATTTAGAAGACCTCTTATGCTCAGAATCAACAGGTCTGCCAAATCCAGAAAATATGCTAGAAAACATGACCTGAGAGGTTCAAATGACTTGAAAGAAGTGGCCACCCTGACTAGCATGGCTCAGATGGTTGAGCATCAAAGACTGCCGGTTCAGTTCCTGGTTAGGACACATGCCTAGGTGTGGGACCAGTCCCCAACTGGGGTGAGTGCAAGAGGCAACCATCCATGTTTCTCTCCCTCTCTTTCTCCCTCCTTTACCCTCTCTCTAAAATTAAATAAAAATATTTAAAAAAGAAAAAAGTCAATAAACCAATTCCAGGTAGTATTGGAAAAGACATAGAAAAAAAGCTTGCCAATCTATTTATCCACTCCATGATGTCTTTGTTAGAAAGATCAAAATACAGAAAAGAAGCCCAAATTTGAATTGGGGAAAATCATGGAGCTTCATGGTGAGATTAGCAGTTTTGGAAAAGTTTTTGGGGAGGAGACAGGTACTGAAGTTGAATGAGCTGAGGGATGTGAGCCCCAAGTCCAAGAATCTGTTTAAAATGCACTTTTAATGGTGACAAGTACAAATTTCTATTTGTGATATTGTTAAAAAAAGAATTTTGAGAAGAAAAAATGGGAGAAATCACACTATCCTTTTTAAAACTTGCTACATAGAAAAAGTAATGAAGATAGTAGTATTGGTAGAGATTAATACAGAGATCAGTAAAATAGAATAAAGAGCCTAGACATCAACTCACACATCTACAAACAGTTAATTTTGGACAAAGGCATAAAACCAATTCAATAAAAAAAGGACAGTCTTTTAATAAATGGTGTTGGGACAAGTGGTCATCGCTAAGTGAAAAAATGAACCTTGACCTAAACCTCACAATCTACATACAAATTAACTCCAAATGAATCACAGATCCAAGTGTACTACTATAAAACTTTTAAAGGAAAATACAGGAGAAATTATGGGAAATGCAAATTAAAGCCACCCTGAGATACCTATTAAAATGACTAAAATAAAAAATACTGACAATATTGTACTGGGTTCATAGTGTCCCTTGAAAATTCAGGTCCATCTGGAATCTCAGACTGTGATCTTATTTAGAAAGAGGGTCTTCATAGAGATGTAATTAATTAAGAATAGGTTATACTAGATTATGGGTGATATGCCCCATATATCTAATGGGTAGTATCCTTATAAGAAGACCTTATGAACACACACAAACACAGACCAGACACACACAAAGAAGATGACAGATTGTAATATGAAAGACAGAGGCAGAGATTGGAGTTATGCTGCCAGAACACAAGGAACACCAAGGATTACCAGCAACTACCAGGAACCAGGACAGACACATGGGGCAGTTTCTTCCTCAGAGTGTGGCCTGCCAACACCTTGATTTCTGACTTCTAATTTATATAACTGTGGTAGACTAAACTACCACCTAGTTTGTAGTAGTGTATTATGGCAGCTCTAGGAAACAAATAGATACCAAATGCTAGTAAGAACATGGAACAAATAAGTTCTCTCATACACTGCTGGTGGGAATGTAAAATAGTACTGCGACACACTCAGTACACACTCAGAATGTAAAAGTGGCACACTCTGGAAAACTGTTTGGTGGTTTCTCATAAAGTTAAACAAATACCATATAACTTAACAATCACACCCCAGAGAACTGAGAACTTATATTCACACAAAAACCAGTACATGAAGCTGTAAACAACCCCATATATCCTGCAATGGATAAATGGATAAACAGGCTGCCATATATCCCTATACAAAAAAACTATGAGCAATAAAGATATGAACTACTGATACATATAACAGTGCAGATGTATCTAAGGGCATTATACTGAGTTCAAAAAAGTCTCACAAGGTCCCATATTACAACTCCATTTATATAACATTCTTAAAATGACACAATTATAGTGATGGAGAACAGGTCAGTGGTTTCTGGGTGTTAGGATTGGGTTGTGTCTATAAAGAGATAGCATGTGGGAGTTTCTCTGGGAGTTCTGTATCTAAATTGTGGTGATGGTTATATAAATTTATACATATAATGAAATTTCATAGAACTATAGAGCAGAAAAAAAATTAAAGATAAATACACATACAATATGGTGAAATCCAAATAAGGTCAGTAGTTTAGTATTGTACCAATGTCAGTTTCTGGTTTTGATCATTTTACTATATATGGTTATATAGTTTATTCAGCCTATAGTGCTCTCTTTCGGTATCATAACTAAATGTATACACACAGACGCAGGTTGTAATAAATTTGCATCCATTTGCACTCATATATGAATAACGGGCTTTCTACTCCTATTATTTGCATTTGTTGGTAGAAATATATGCTTCAGAGGATCAGCCAAGAAAGCAGACTTGCCTTGTCTTTTTTCCACACTTCTAGTGACATCCAATTTGAGATACAGAAATATTTGTTGTCTAGTTCCGGCCAAGATGGAGGTGTAGGTAGAAATGCTTTGCTTCCTTATACAACCAAAGGAAGGGCAATAACCAATTTAAAAACAAAGAACCAGAGCTGCCAGAAAAATCAAACTGCATGGAAGTCTAACAACCAAGCAGTTAAACATTAATCCAGACTGGTAAGAGGGGTGGAGACAGGCAGCTGGAGTTGAGAGGACTGATGGCAAGGCGGTGGTGGGAGGACTGGATGGGCGGAGCAGGGGCTGGCTGACCAGGAGGTCTCACATTTGCACACGGATAAGCTGGGAGGAAAAACTGGGAAGCAAGACAGACCGTGAAACCAAGAGTTTCAGTACAGGGAAACTACAGACCCGAAACCTCTGGCTATAAAATTCTGTGGGGGTTGCAGCAGCAGGAGAAACTCCCAGCCTCACAGGAGAGTCTGTTGCAGAGGCCCAGGAGGTCGTAGAACATACATAAACCTTCCCACCTGGGAATCACCAGCACCTGAAAGGGCACAATCCACTTGTGGGAACTGAGGGATGTGATGAAAAGTGGGGCCGAAGCTCAGCAAACAGCATTGTTCCCTCTCTGACCCCTCCCCCACAGACAGTGCGACAACACAGTGAGGTGGGTTGCCCCACTCTGGTGAAGAACTAAGGCTCCACGTTACTATGTAACAGGTGCACAAAAACAAAGAAATATGGCTCAAATGAAAGAACAGATCAAAGCTCTAGAAAAAATACAACTAAGCAATGAAGAGATAGCCAACCTATCAGATACACAATTCAAAAACTGGTAATTAGAATGTTCACAGAAATGACTGAGTTCGGTTGCAAAAATGAAGGAAGAAATGGAGGTTATACAAAGTGAAATAAAGGAACATATACAGGGAATCAACAGTGAAGGGAAGGAAACTGGGACTCAAATCAATGATTTGGAACAAAAGGAAGAAATAAACATCCAACTGGAACAGAATGAAGAAACAATTCAAAAAATGAGATGCTGAGGAACCTCTGGGACAACTTTAAATGTTCCAACATCCAAATCATAGGGGTGCCAGAAGGAGAAGAACAAGAGCAAGAAATTAAAAACTTATTTGAACAAAAGATGAAGGAAAACTTCCCTAATTTGGCAAAGAAAATAGACTTCCAGAAAATCCAGGAATCCCAGAGAGTCCCAAAGAAGTTGGATCCAAGAAGAAACACACCAAGACACATCATAATTAAGTTATCCAAGATTAAAGATAAGGAGAGAATCTTAAAAGCGGCAAGAGAAAAAGAGAAAGTTATGTACAAAGGAGTTCCCATTAGACTGTCAGCTGATTTCTCAAAAGAAACCTTACAGGCAAGAAGGTGCTGGAAAGAAGTACTAAAGTCATGAAAGGCAAGGACCTACATCCAAGATTACTCTACCCAGCAAAATTATCGTTTGGATGGAAGGGCAGATAAAGCGCTTCTCAGATAAGGCAAGGTTAAAGGAATTCATCACTAGTAAGCCATTACTGTATGAAAATGTTAAAGGGACTTACCTAAGAAATAGAAGAAGATCAAAAACTATCAACACTAAAATGACAACAAACACATAACTATCAACAACTGAACCTAAAAAATAAAAACAAAAACTAAGCAAATGACTAGAACAGGAACAGAATCACAGAAATGGAAATCACAAGGAGGGTTATCAGTGCGGAGGAGGAAAGGAAGAATGGTGGAGGGAACAGGTACAGGAAATAAGAATTGGAACTGATAGGCACAAAACAGACAGGGAGAGATTAAGAATAGTACAGGAAATGGAGAAACCAAAGAGCTTGTATGTACAACCCATGGACATGAACTAAGAGGTGGGGAATGCTGGAGGGTAGGGGGTGCAGGACTGAGGGGGATAAGAGAGAGAAAAAATTGGGACAGGTGTAATAGCATAATCAATAAAATAACTTAAAAAATAAAGAAATATTTTCATTGAGGGAGTCTGGGTGAAGAATACATGTGAACGCTGTACTATTTTTGCAACTTCTATATGAGTCTAAAATTATTTCAAAATAGAAGTTTAAAAATTTTTTATTCATTTATTTTTAGGGAAAGAGAGGAAGAGAAACATCAATGTGTGGTTGTTTCTCCCACACCCCTACTGTGGACCTGGCCTGCAACCCAGGCATGTGCCCTGACTGGGAATCAAACTGCTGACCCTTTGGTTCACAGGCCGGCACTCAATCCACTGTGCCACACCAGCCAGGGCTCAAAATAAAAGTTTAAAAAATTATTTTTATTTTATTATGCAAAGTAAATTTAACTCAACCTAGAAACCAAAGTTGGGGGGTAGGGTAGGTAGTAACAGGAGTTGTTTAAGATTATTAAATCTTTACCTTCTCAAGTAGTAATGCAAAGAGTCAGAATATACAATTGAAAAAGCAAGACACAGCAATAGGAACATTCTTCAGAGACATATAGGTAAATCCCAGAAGAAACAACTGAAAGAATTAAAAATAGCTGCCGCTGAGGTGAATTTGGGGATAGAAAAAAACAGAATAAGAGACTGCTCTATTTTATTACAGCTTTACAGCATACTATTTTACTTTAATTTTAAAAATATACATGTACTGCATTGAGTATTAATAAAATTATTTTAAAAATATACAGATTCTAATGTTCTACTCCCAGACTGACTGTGTTGGCAATCTCTACCTATTTTAATGGCCTAAAAGGTTTTAACTGGTTAGTTCAGTTGAATAAAGTATTAGTGTAAGATCATGGACTTAAATCCCAATGTAGGTTTTGCCATATCCCATGGACTCAAAAATGCACCCACAATCCTAGTCTATAAATTTAAATAAGCATAGAACTCATTACAAAGAAGACTGAGAAAGACTTTAAATGGGTCAAGCACAATCCATTACCACTAGAAGAAAACCTCCTTAAAAGTATATAAAAACCTTACAGACAGTAAGTAACAAAATCTTTGTAGATTAAAAATAGTTATATTGATCCCTGGCTGGTATGGCTCAGTGGACTGAGTGCCAGCCTGTAAACCAAAGGGCTGCGGGTTCGATTCCCAGTCAGGGCACATGCCTGGGTTGTGGGCCAGGTCCCCAACAGGGTACGCATGAGACACATTTATGTTTCTTTCCCTCTCTTTCTCCCTCCCTCCCCATCTCTAAAATAAATAAATTAATTAAATGTTTTTAATATTTATTTTTAATTAAAAATAAAGATAGTTATGATTACAAGTTCAAACAAATTTCTCTTGCAAACAATACTTTTTTATCATATAATTGGATTAATGTATCTTTAATGTACTCTCCTTCAATATAGCTTATCTTCGAGGTTTGGTCCAATTTTTAGTTGCCATAACAACCTGAGTAAACCCTTTATTGCTTCAGACACCTGTAGCTATTTATATATGCAACAGCTGTATGTGTCCAGCTAACCTTCTTTTATAAGAGACTAAAGCAGCTTTCATTGCTCTGAATAAACTTGAAAAACATGTCAGGGACCATTAAAAATAAAACATTTCTGTTTTAAATACAGAAATGTACTATAAGCTATACAGAATAAATCAGAAAATAAAAAAATTACTCCACTTTCATTGTATTATTTCCTGAAGAAATATGTTAATGTAAAGTTTTCTAAATTGTCGTGTTTTCTGAATTGAAATATGCTTAGATATGTTAAATAAATTTCTTCTCTATGTAGTTAAAAAATGTAAAGCAATACACACTGACATTTACATAAAACAACAGTTAGCAGCAGCTAAGGCAACATAAATAAATTTAGGGGAAAAAAACTGAATCCTTTTCCTTTTCAAAATGACTGGAATGGTTCCGTTAAAATGACAAATAATAATTAGACTGGAGAAATGTCTACCTTAACTGATAAGAGTTTTTGAGTATACATGATTTAAAATTAAAAGGTTTATTCTGCAGCATGTAGCAATTGATAAGCAGCTTCTTAGAAAGTATCTGTGCCCATGCTAAAGAAAGTGTTAGCTCAATAGATCACCCAGATTAAGATTACTATAGTTAGGATAACCTACTGTTTTTATCCACAAAAAAAAAATTTAAATTACATATAAAAAATTTATTGACTGGTAATCATTGCATACATTTTTACCCTGGGTTGAGATTTTCATCTATGTGCTCATCTCCTTTCAACCCCCAACCCTATTGGGTAAAAGTAGGTTTACAGTTGTGAACATGTGAAATGTGGAGTTCATTCTTGTATCATTATTTATTATTATATTATTTTCTATATAAACAACTATAAACCTACTTTTGCCCCACCCCTGTAGTATTTTGTATATCAGTACATTTAGGAATAGTCTATTAACTTGTATGAAAATTAAATTTCACACCTTGTTCATACTTAATCTAATGTGTACTTAACTTTATAATAATTGTTTTGCAACAATTAAATAATGTACAAAAGACAATCTCCTTAGGAAAAAATTAAGAACCAATCCAAATAGCAGCAGTAATGTTATTTCCAATGTCAAAGGATGGCTACAGATGCATAAGCACCATTCTCCTATATTTATTACTATTGTATTTTGATATAAAGCATATCTATTTACTAATGAGGTCTTTTCCCTTTCACCTAAATCTTTCAGAGAGTGGCATCATCACAATTCTAAGAAACTATTCCTGTGCCTAGAATTATAAGTACCCACATGATTATTTTCCTATTAGTTTTATAGTTTCTTTCCTGCCCATTCCACTCCTTGAACAATTTATCAGAAGTCTTACTTGACAGAAATATGCTCATTTCAGCTTCTCCTCAACTAGATACAATTTTTCTTGGGTGACAGAAATGGGGGTAAGAATTTATCCTTATATTTTGTCTTCACAGTTTAAAAAGTGCTCAAATAAAATTATATTATCTGATGGGTATATATAGCTTTGACATAGAAGGAAGGTATTATTCTCATTTTGAAAATCAGAAAAAATCAGGCTGAAAGGGCTTGCTGTAGGTCAAACAAGAAGAGCAAGAATAATCAGAATTCAGCTCTCCTGACATACCTCTTCCATGACACTCTGAGGCCTCACTATTTTACAAGTGACAAGGAGAAAGTAGGGCAACTGACTTTGGCAACCTGCAGTTGTTACAGACCCTGAACAACACAATCAATTACAATCTACATTCTCCAACAGAAAGTCCTGGCAGTATGGCAGATCTGTCTGATATTATAACTTTCATTATCAACCAGAGGCTTAATCTTACGCTTGTTATAATTATAAAAGAATCCCATCCCCCTCCTACAACAAAAAAGCGCATCATATTCCAGAAAAGAAACACGAATTAGATATAAAATTTCACATTTCCTATTTCATGGTTTAAATCAGTGTTTAAAATATGAATTATCTTAATTCAAAGAGCAAGTTTACACATGCCCATGGGCTACATCTTTAGGAATGTGAACACACTCTATTTTTAGGAAACACTTAAGCCTAGTATAAAGCCACAACAGAAGGGGGATAATAAACTGGCTCCACCTTTGATATTCTTCCTGCCAGCTAACAGTATAGCAAACATCTATAAATCGTTCTAACAATAGTTATTAGCTAAACCCATAACAAAATCAGAAAGAGGGTCATATTTTCTCTTCCTTTGAAGACAGATTTGGGATTTTCTCCCCTCCCCCTGCCCCCCAAAAATCATATTTCTCAACCATACTTTTAAGTAAATAACCCACACTGCAGCTCATGTTTTATTTTTTTTTCCAGCTCATGTTTTAGAATGCCTGATCCTCTTTACATATTTATCTCATTCAGTGCTATGTTTCTTTCTTTGATCTATTTTCCACTTTTTTTGCTGTTATTACCAACCCACCTCCACTATTTTATCTTTGTTTCCATCACTCTTTTTGGTGAGCCTCATCTCTATCTGGGCTGTCTTTGTCTTGGGCCAGTCAGCTTCCTTCCAATACTTCTACCTCGATTCCCACTTAAAGCTTTGCCTTCTTCAACAGCTTATGCTTTTTTTAAAACGATCTCTTACAAGTTCCTAATCTCCTTTCAAAATCTCACTACCTTGATACATCTCAGTTAATTATTAGAAAAGCTTGCCAATTAAACTAGTTCATACTAAAAGGTGAATAACTCTTGAATAGCTGGTGTCATTGCAAACAGAATGGGAGAGAACCTGGGAAAGGACATTTTTTACACAATTCAGCCCATTCCCTTCCCTGCCTGTAACAAAGAATAATGGAGTCAGTAAACCCAGGAAAATCCTTTCACCAGTCTACCGACTCATAAGAATAACTTGCCCTCATTATTGAAGAACAGTCATTATTCTATTTTCATGTCTTCTACTAGTTTCCTAAGGCCTTCATATTTGCTCTTCAGTAGAGGGATTCTATTTTTTAAAGTATATTCTATTATGTTATAGTTTCTCAAATTTTCTCCCTTGGCCCCACTCCACCCAGTATCCTCTTTCCTCCAGCAATTCCCCCCACCCTTAGTTCAAATCCATGGGTCATGCACACAGGGTATTTGGCTTCTCCATTTCCTAGACTATTCTTAACATCCTCCTGTCCAGTTTATACCTACCAATTATGCTTCTTATTCCCTGTACCTTTCCCCCCATTCTGCCCTTCTCCCTCCCAGCTGATAACCCTCCAAATGATCTTCATACCTATGACTCTGTTCCTGTTCTGGCTGTTTGCTTCGTTTGTTGGGTTTTGGGGTGTTTTTTTTTTTTTAGATTCAGTAGTTGGTAGTTGTGAATTTGTTGCCTTTTTACTGTTCATAGTTTTGAGCTTCTTCTTTTTCTTAAATAAATCCCTTTAACATTTCATGTAATAATGGTCTAGTGAGAATGAAAGAACAGAAACAAAACTCCAGAAAAAGTACTAAATAAAATGGAGATAAGCTACTAGATGCAGAGTTCAAAACACTGGTTGTGAGGATGCTCAAGGAACTTAGTGAGAACCTCAACAGCATAAAAAAGATTCAGTCAGAAATGCACTAATTGATACATCAATACACTAATTCAATACACTAATTGAAATAAAGAACAATTTACAGGAAATCAACAGTAGAGCAGATGAAGCCAAGAATCAAATCAGTGATTTGAAATATAAGGATGCAAAAAAAAAAACAAAAAAAAACCACCAATCAGAACAGGAAGAAGAAAAAAAGAATCCAAAAAAATGAGGCTACTCTGAAGAGCTCTGGGACGATTTCAACAGCTCCAACATTCATATCATGAGGGTGCTGGAAGGAGGAAAGACTGTGCAAGAAATTGGAAACCTATTTTAAAAAATAATGACAGAAACCTTCCCTAACTTTGTGAAGAAACTAGACATACATGTCCAGAAGTGCAGAGAGCACTGGGGGCAGTAATAAAACCTCCCATAATTATTCTTATAAGTCTCAAAATGTGCACAAAAAATCAGAGAAATATTAGTTATTAATATTATTACAGAATAAAAATCAAACACTTACATAGATTGGCCTTATACTCATTCTTCTTTTTCCTTTCACAAAATTGGGGCATTAACCATACATGCCTCCATATTTACCAATCCCTCAAAAATGAGTAACTCATACTCTTATTCCCAACATTGTCCATCTCTCCAAATACTACTCCTTTTCTAGAATCAACTTAAATGCCACATTCTTAGTGACATCCTCTCTGATTTTCCAATCAATCTTCATTGCTCTTTGTATGTCCCCATACAGCATGTTAGTGCAAAGTCTTAAACACCTGCTTCTTTCCTTTTTCTATTATTTACTGGTCTAACCTCCCATTGGCTTTTCCATTAGTGAAGAGACTATTTATTATTCATCCTTCGATCCACCTCAACCTCCCTCGCCCAGAGTGACTATCAAAGTTCCTTCTATTTTCTAAATACACACTGAATCAGACTTCCTGACATGGTACACCTGGTTCTGCTCTATGTTCCAATCTGTTGCTTACCACACCAAGCTAGGTTGCCTCCAGATCATCTGTCCACTACTCAAAAAGGCAACAGGAACACTAAAAAAAACCTCCTCTAAGTGAAATATGCACAGAAATTTTGATTTCTACAATGTTCAATATGATAGTCTATACTTTAAAGGTGAACTCCTCTCTATAATGCAGTAATTTTTCTTTAAAAGATTAAATTTCATCAGGTTTCCCAAGAGAATTTATTTCCTCATTTAATCTTTAAACCAAATTGTTCATACTCAAATCCTCTCACAGTAAACACAATGTTCCAACTCAGATGTTGGTGGCAGAATGTGTTCACAATGAACAACCCCTACTATCCTGGCAAGAATTACAGGATTAGCTAATTACAGAAGTCTCCTCTATCTATTTTCTGAGATAAGGAACAATCTGAATATATAAAAAAGCAAATGGACCAGAAAGATATCTTAGAATTTTTCTACAAATATGGAAGTCTCACTAAGTTACTTTAAATTGGGTTTTTCTCTCCCATGTGCACAATTTTGCTATGATAGAGAAATGCCAAGGAATGAGGTTTTCATGAGAAAGAAACTTCAACATTCCATTGCACAAGCTAGCCAAGACAAAAGTATCTTGAATAAGATTGAGATTTAGATTTAGATAAGCCTGAAGTCTGACAAAAAGGGAATAGAGATATATAAACAAAATAGAAGTCTCTGCCCTAAAAGAGCTTGGGTTTTCTTTGGGGGAGAAAAAAATAGACACATGAAATAACTTGAAGATAATAATAAACATCAATCTTACTCTCATTTCACTGCTATATCACAAATAATAATGACTGATGCCCTAAAAAAAATGCAACATTTGGTCCTTAACATTGAGCCATAGAAATTGAAGGGAAGAAAAAGAGATTATTTTTCATTTTTCATGAATTGCATTCTACTAGGTTCTAAAGGGACTTGAGGAAACCTGCAGAGTAAATCTGGGCTATTTATGGTTAAAACAAGATATATCCCATAGAACAAGGTAGAAAAATAAATCACCTGAAATGAGATTACATGTGGACTAAAAATATGAAACTTCACAATCTCCTACCATTTTCTTACAACAGAATGTAAAACTAATATCAAGCATTTCTGTATGAGTTTGGCATCATAAACATGCTGAACAGACTCTACTGGAAACCTTCATTCTTGTGGTTTAGAAACTAAAAAAAAGTAAATAAAATTCTGAGACATTTGCCCTGCCTTTATCTTTACTCCCTATCTTTTAATGACAAATGATAACAATGTTAATAAATAAGGCCTTATATATCTTTTTCTTCTCCAGCTAATGCTATGAACTACAAAAATAAAATTGTACCATCAGAGGAATGGCACAAATTCATTCAATTTATATATGCTAAACAATAATTAGTAACATCATACAGAAACAGGTAAACAGAACATTTCATAGTCACATAGATGCCTACAGTTTAATATAACAGCTAACACAAAATTCTCCCTTTTTTCCTACTAACTTTATTCTGATTGAACAATACATAAAAATAATAAAAAGATTTTGAAGATATAAGATAATTTGATTACCAAGATTGACTTTTGATGAGTAAGTACAAAGAATAAATTGTAAAATTTGTATTTCAAAAGGCAGTCTTATGTTGCTATAGATCATTATTTCTCCTATTTTTCCTAATCAACTAAAAATATTTCCTCTCTTCCATTTCAAGCAAATAGAATACTAATATACACTGGAAAAAAACTTTTAATATGCCACCTAAAAATCCTGGCTAAATTATGAAAATTATCTTGAGATAAATAAACTTAAGTTCACAATGAAAATCACAAAACATATGAAGCAAGTGACTGTGATTAAGGGTCAGCAGAAATACTAAACATGAGATTCAGACCCACAAAGACAGTGGAATTACTTGCTACAGAATAACATTCGAAGAAATAAGAAAGACCTTAAAAATATGACTAAGAAACAAGATTCTATTCAATGAGCAAGCCAATTTGAAAAAGCACCTAACATAATTTTGAGAAACTGGATATATAATAATTAATATTAGAAATTTGGTGGACAGGTTAAATAGCAGGGCAGATGACCCTGAAATGAGAATTCATAGTTTGAATTAGAAGAGAGATCTGAAGAGTTTGTTCAGATGCAATATGAAGACACAAAAAGATGATGTTAATGGAAAAAAGAGTAAAAATGTTTAATACATCTAACAGAGTCCCAGAAAAAGAAAACAGAATAATCAAGAGGCAATATTTAAAGAAACAATGGTTAAGAATTTTCCAAGCATGAAGAAAACCACAGATTCTCAGATTCAGGAAGCCCAACAAATCTCAAGCACAGGAAATAAAAAGAAAATCACCCTATATGTTGTTGTGAAAATGGAAAACACCAAGGCAAAGAAAATATTTTAGAGTCCACAAGAAAGAAAAGACAGATATCTGATAAACAGACTGACAACTGATTTCTCAACAGCAACAACAAAACAACGAAGAATACAAAGGAAAAATGACTAAAAAAGAGCTAAAAGAAAATAACTGTCAACCCAGAGCTGAAATACACAGGGAAATAATCTTTAAAGTGTGGAAACAAATAATAACATGTTCAAACAAACAAAAACTGTTAATATTCATGACTAAGAGACCATCTTTAAATGAACTTCCAAGGTATGTAACTTTAGGAAGAAACCTGGAAGAATGGTCTATTTGAGATGCTAGAATCCTAACCCGCCCAAATACATAAACATGAATATGTCTAAGTAAACAACTGATTGTACAAAATGATAACAATGATTGTACAAAATGATAAATAATTCTTATTTGTAGAATTAAGTAAAAAAATAATTAAAATATCACACAACAAATAATCACCCTTAAAGAAGATTATCAGAATTAAACATTCAGAAGTCCTTGTCATATAAGGAAGTGGAATAAATATTATTTATTAACTTTGGAGTTAAAGTTAAATATGCATGTTAACATTTTTAGAATAACGAATAAAAGAAATATAGTGTAGTCAGAGAAAGACAAGTACCATATGATTTCACTTGTATGTGGAATCTAATGAACAAACTAAACTAAGAAGCAAAATAGAGACAAACTCATAGAGAGCAGGCTGACAGCTCTAGGGGGAGGGTTAGGGGGCAGAAGGATCCAGGAAAAAGGACTCATGGACAGGGACAACAGTACAGTGATTGTGGGGATGTAGAGAGGAGGAGGTATATAAGGTGGATAAATGGAAATAAAAAATATAATACATAACAAATTTTAATCCCTGGCTGGTGTGGCTCAGTGGATTGGTCTCTGGCCTGCAAACTGAAAGTTCGCTGGTTCAATTCCGGTCAGGGCACATGCCTGGGTTGTGGACCAGATCCCTATTTGGGGGTGTGCAAGAGGAAACTTGTCAATGTTTCACACATCGATATCTGTCTCCCTCTCTGTCTTCCTCCCTTCTCATCTCTCTAAAAATAAATCTTTTTTAAAAAATAAATTAAAAAAAGAAGTATAGTGTATATAACTTTCAAAGGACAAGAAAAAGAAAAAGAGCCCTGGCTGGCGTAGCTCAGTGGATTGAGCATGGGCTACAAATCAAAGGGTCACTGGTTTGATTCCCAGTCAGGGCACATGCCTGGGTTGCAGGCCAGGTCCTCAGTGGGAGCCACGTGAGAGGCAACCACACATTGATATTTCTTTCCTTTTCTTTCTCCCTCCCTTCCCTTTTCTCTAAAAATAAATAAATAAAATCTTTAAAAAAAAAAGGACAAGAAAAAGAAAATGAAGGAGGGAAGAGAAGAATCACAAGAAGAAAACAACAAGGAGAAATGTATGATAATCGAAAACATAAAAGACGGTAGAAATAAACCCGCTATATCAGTAATAACAAAAAGTGTAAGTGCACTAACATCTACAATTAAAAAGACTGTCAGTCTAATATTTTAAAAAATTACAATCCAGCTATATGTGTTCCCCCCAAAAAATATCTAAAATATAAGAAAAAAGATTGAAAATGAAAGGCTGAGTAAAGTTGTACCAGACAACTAACCAGTCTCTAAGGAAACTGGTTAGAGATATCACCATCAAATTAGATAAGCTTTTATTCAAAAAGTACTACTAAGATAAGGAGGATCAGTACATAATGATGAAAGCTACAATTCACCAGGGAGACATAACAATTCTAAAATGTGTGTACCTAATAGCAGAACTTCAGAATATATGAAGCAAATATCAATAGAATTGCATGAGTAAATCAATAAATCCACTATCATAATGAAAAAATTAACTCATCTCTTTCAGTAATTGATAGATCAGACAAAAAAGTCAGTAAGAATATTAAAAACTTGAATGATATAATTAACAAGTTTTATTTTATGATATTTAGAACATATACCAAACAACCACAGCATACATATTTTGTTCAAGCACACATGAAATGTTTTTGAAAAACGATCACGATGGTAGGCCATAAAGCAAGAGTCAACGGATTTCAAAAACTACATCATATTCAGATCACATTTTCTTATCACTATTCAAAAATGTTAAAAATTAATAACAAAAAGTATAACTATGATAGAAAATACTTAAAAGTAATCCAAAAATTGATGAACAAATCTTTTTTTGGTGTAATAATTTCAGTTGTTTTTATTTTTTTAGTCTTTTGTTTTTTTCCATCGCCACTTATCCCCTATACCCTCCTTCCACCTCCACCCACTCCTCTCCCATCTACAATTACCAATCACACTGTTGTGCGTGACCATGAGTTTTTTTTTTCTTTTTTGCTCGATCCCTCCACCACCACACCAGCCCTCCCCAGAGCTGTCAGCCAGCTTTCTATCTATGAGTTTGTCTCTATTTTGCTTATTAGTTTAGTCTGTTCATTAGATTCCACATATGAGTACAATCATGGTATCATATTTTTGCTGTGTATAATGTGTTGCCATGTATAATGCACACCCACGTTTTTGTGTATATTATACACAGAATTATTATGGACATAATTATACCCATGTGTAATGTGCATCCTTATTTTTTTCCTCAAACTTAACTATAATACCATTATCACATCTAAAAAATTAACAATAATTATTTAGTATTATCTAATACCCAATCGATATTTAAAGCAGTATTCAAAAAAATCCACTCATTGCATTACTTTAATATGTCTCTTAAATCTCTTTTAATATATAACAACTCCCTATTCTGTTTTTTTGTCTTGTGATCTATTTGTTGAAGAAAATAGATCATATATATTTTGGTAGACTTTCTCACATTGTAGACTTGGCAAATTACATTCCTGTGAAATCATTCAATGTTCTTATATCTTATATTTTCTGTAAAATGGAAGTCAGTTTTAATGGCAGCAGTAGTTCCAAAGCTGTCCAGTAGAAATATAACATGAATCACAAACACAAGCCACAAAACTAATTTAAAAGTAGTAGTAGCTGCATTAAGAAAAGATTTTTTTAAAGATGAAATTACCCTGGCTGGTGTAGCTCAGTGGACTGAGCGCGGGCCTGGGTTGCAGGCCAGTTCCCAGCAGGGGACACATGAGAGGCAACCATGCATTGATATTTCTCCCCGTATCTCCTTCCCTTCCCCTCTAAAGATAAATAAATAAAATCTTTAAAAAATTGTTTTTATTAAAGAAATAAAGATGAAATTAATTTTAATGACACATTTTATTCAACCTATGTCAAAAATATTATTTTAACATGTATTCAGTGTAAATAATTACTAATGAGATATTTTACATTCTTCATTTTTGAAATCTTTTGTGTACTCAGTTTAACTTATTTTTAAAATTAAACTGAATACCTTTACTTGTTACCAGAATTTGAAGTCATATATCCATATATTTTTTTCCTTTTTATTGAATCTACTGGAGTGACACTGGTTAACAAAATTACATAGGTTTCTGGTACACCGTTCCACAACACATCAGATGTACACTGTATTAGTGTGTATTATACATTTACAGCTTATCTCAAGTCAGTTTGGGTACATTTCAGGTGCTCAATAGTCACATGACTACTGGCTAACAGATTAGATAGTGCAAATCTGTAACTTGATCTGATTTAAGTCTGGGTCTGTCAAGAACAGTTCATAGGTGGTATTGTGTACTTTATACTGCATTACAACAGGAGAAAAGTAGTGTATTTTTTGTAATGTTAGGGTTGGTCCAAAGGTTCAGGTTTTGCCAGACTGTTCATTCATTCTCTCAATAGCTTTTTACCTCATGGTTTTAGCTGCCAGTGATGATCATTGCTTACATTTATATTTCATTAATGACCGAAAATGGTGATTGCCTAATTCTATAGTTACTTCTACATTTAATAGCTGAACTGTTCTATAAAGAAGACTTTTCCTAACCATCCTTTTCTTGGGATTGTGCTACTGCCCAATGAATGTCAAGATGACTTTTCCATTGCAATTAATGAAACTGAAGCAGTAATCAAAAACCTCTTAAACTGCAAGACAATGGGCAGTTGGTAGCTTGCCCCAGGCTAATCCCCCAAACCTGTCCCCAAAACCCCTTTTCTCTGATTTCCCAGTGAGTTAAGGAAGTCCAGGCTAGGCTCTCCTGTTGCTTCTTCTATCCTAAGTCCTTCTTGTTTCATTGTCCCCAGCTTTAATAAATGTATTCTCATAGTAAAACAAAACAATACAAAACTTTTAACCAACAAAGGTCCCTGAGTGGATGGCTTCAAAGGTGAATTTTACCAAACATTCAGAGAACTAACACCTCTCCTTCTCTAACTATTCCAAAAAATTCAAGAGGAGGGAAGACTCTCAAGCTCATCGCACAAGGCCAGCATTATCCTAATTCCAAAACCAGATAAAGACAAGACACTACAAAGAAAGACAATTATAGACCAATACCCATTTTAATGAACATAGATGCTAAAATCCTCAACAAAATATTAGCAAACCAAATCTAGCAATACATTAGAAAGATCATACACCATTAACAAGCAGGATTTATTTTGGGGATGCAAGGTTGGTACAATATTTGCAAATCAGTAACTATAATACACCACATAAACCAAATGAAGGATAAAAACCACATGGCCATATCAATAGGTGCAGAAAAAGCATTTGATAAAATCCAGCACCCATTTATGATAAAAACTCTCAGCAAAATGGGAACAGAGGGAACATACCTCACCATAATAAAGGTCATATATGACAAACCCATAGCCAACATCGTACTCAATGGACAAAAAATATGAGTATTTCCCTTAACATTGTAACAAGACAGGGATGTCTTTCACTATTCTCATTCAATATAGTACTGAAAGTCCTCGCCACAACAGACAAAAAGAAGAAAAAAAGGCATCCAAACTGGAAAGGAAGAAGTAAACCATCACTATTTGCATGTAACATGATACTGTATATAGAGAACCCTAAAGATTCCACCAAAAAACTACTAAATTCAGTAGTTTTTACTAAATAAATTCAGTAGCAGGATATAAAATAAATATCCAGAAATCAGTTGTGTTTTTCTAGGACAATAATGAACTATTAGAAAGGGGAACTAAGAAAATAATCTTACTCATAATTGCTTCAAAAAGAATGAAATACCTAGGAATAAATTTAACCAAGGATGTAAAAACCTGTACTTGGAAAATTTTAAGACACTGCAGAAAGAAATTAAAGATACGAATAAGTGGAAACATATACTGTGTTCATGGATAGGAAGAATTAACATGATTAAAATGTCCATACTACCTGAAACAATCTACAGATTCAACACAATTCCTATCAAGATACCAACGGTGTATTTCAGAGTTAGAACAAATACTTCAAAAAATGTATATGGAACCACAAAAAATCCCAAATAGCAAGAGTGATTTTGAGAAAGAAGAACAAAGTGGAGGAACCACACTACCTAATATCAGACTATACTACAAGGCCATAGTAATTAAAACAGCATGGTACTGGCATAAAAACAGACATATAGATCAATGGAACAGAATAGAGAGCCCAGAAATAACCCACACCGTTACAGTCAATTAATATTTGACACAGGAGGCAAAAATATACAATGGGCTAAAGATAGTCTATTCAATAAATGATATTGGGAAAATTGGTTTCAGTACTTTGGAGATACATACTGACATACTTCTGGAAGAAATAAAATTATGTCTGAGATTTGTTTTAAAATAATCCAGAGAGTAGTCAGATAAAATCTGGAGGAATCAGAAAACAAGATTGGCCATACTGGTTATTTTGGAATCATGGTTTTATTCTCTTGACTTTTGTATGTTTATTTATTTTTTTATAAAGGCAGCCACTTTTAAAAGATTTTATTTATTTCCCTTAACATTGGAACAAGACAGGGATGTCTTTCACTATTCTCATTCAATATAGTACTGAAAGTCCTTGCCACAACAGACAAAAAGAAGAAATAAAAGGCATTAATTTTTAGAGAGAGGGTAAGGGGGAGAGAGAGGGAGAGAAATATCAGTGTGTGGTTGCTTCATGATCACTCACTACTGGGGACCTAGTAGGTCAACCTAGGCATGTGCCCTGAATCGAACCAGCGACCCTTTGGTCCACAGGCCAGCACTCAATCCACTGAGCCACACCAGCCAGGGCTGCATCTTTATTTTTAAATGTCCATACAAAGAGGTTGTGTGTGTGTGTCTACTAGATTAGTAGTTGCCTGGGGCCAGGGATGGGAACAGGAGTACCAAGGGACACAAGGTTTCTTTTTGGGGTGATGGAAGTGTTTAAAGCTAGATTGTAATAATGATTGAACAACTCTGAAAATTTACTAAAAGTCACTGATCTGCACACTTAAAATAGATGAATTTTATGGTATATAAGTTACATTTCAATAAAACTATTTTGAAAAACTGACTTTAATTATTCTCCCTCTCCTCATTCTTACCCCTAGGAATAAATATAACAAAGGAGTATGAGATCTTTATAGAGAATATTATAAAATTTGATTGAAAGACATTAAAGAAAACCTAAATAAATGGAGAGGTATAATTTCTTCATAAAAATTATTTTTAAAATGATCTATAAATTCAAAGTAATTCAATATAAGTTTAATAACAACAATCCAACAAGAACTCTAATAAAACCTGACAAGCTGATCCTAAGGTTTATATGGAAGAACAAAGGACCATGAATAACCAAAACATTGCTTAAGAATATTCCCGAAGAAGGTGACCCTACTAAACTTATTTTAAAACTAAGTAATTAAGCCAAAAAAAAAAACCTGGTGCACAGGTAAATAAAGTAATTTAAAAGAAGAGAGAGCCCAGAAATAGGCCCGTGAAAACTTGAATAAAGGAGACATTATAGATCAATGAAGACAGAATACACAAATATAGGTGTACACACACACACACCCCCCTAGAAGTAGAACTGCTGGATCCAACAGCATGTGCATCTTCAATTTTACCAAATACTAAGGTATTTACAAAAATTGTTGTACGAGTTAAAATTCCCACCAGCAACATGTAAAGGTTCTTGTTTCTCTATATTTTTGTCAGTATTTGGCTAATCCAACTCTTTAATTTCTGCAAATCTGGTAAGCAGAAAAAGTTTGTTTCATTCAGCCCTGGCTGCTGCAGCTCAATGGACTGAATGCCAGCCTGCAAACTGAAAGACTGCCAGTTTAATTTCTAGTCAGGGCACATACCTGGGTTGCAGGCCCTCTAGTTGGGGACATGCAAGAGGTAACTGATTGATATCTCTCTCACTTGTTGAGTTTCTCTCCTCTTTCTCCCTCCCTTGCCCTCTCTCTAAAAATAAATAAATAAACATCTTTTTTAAAAAACGTTTGTTTCATTCAGTTTTTAATTAAGAAGAAAAATTTTACCCTTTGCCACAGTATGGACGGACCTGTAAAACATTATGCTAAGTGAAATAAGCCCATCAGAAACAGACAAATAATATATGATATCACTCATATGTGGAATCTAATGAACAAACTAAATTAACAAGGAAAATGGGGACAGACTCATAGATGGAAAACAGGATGACAGCTAGAGGGAGGATGAGGAGATTAGGGGGTGGAGGGATTGAGCAAAAAGGAAAAAGGACTCATGGACATGGACAACATGGTGATTGCTGGGGGAGAAGGGTGCAAGGGGACTAAATGGTAATGGAAAAAATACAATACAGATTAACCCATTCGTTTTTTAATTTGCATTTGATGTCTAAATATTGAGCATCTTTTAATATGTTTCTTAGCTATTCTTGTTTACTCTTTGTGGAATGCCTGTTTTATTATTTATCTATAGAGATCTGTGTTTTCCTTACTGATCTGTGGGAGTTCTTTGTCAGTTGTATGTGTTACAAATATCTTCTCCCAGTTTATGGCTTATCTTTGCATTTTTTAACATTCTTTCTTTATTGGGAAATAATTCACATCTTATCAAACTTACTCACTTAAAGTATACAATTCAATGGTTTTTCGTATATTAGAGAGTTCTACAACCACAGCTACTACCTAATTCCAGAGTATTTTCTCGCCTTCACAGAATTAGTCAAAAGGTTTATTTTCACTTTATATACTAACTGCTGCTTAAATATTACTTATACGTAAAACTGAGCAACTGAATATTATATTCAGTCAACTCAGATGTTTATTTATTGAGTGGCTACTATGTATAAGGCACTTTAACATATACAATACCCTGGCTGGTGTGGCTCAGCTGTTGGAGCATCATCCCGTAACTGCAAGATTACAGGATTGATTCCGGTCAGGGCACATACTTGGCATGCAGGTTCACTACCAATTCAGGCACACATGGGAGGCAGCCAATTGAAGCTTCTCTCTTACATCGATATTTCTCCCTCTCCCTACCTCTTTCTCTAAAAGAGCAATGAAAAAAAATGTCCTCAGGTGAGGAAACAAATACATACATACAACAATAATATACACGATATAGTTCTGATATTCTAGAATTAGAGGGGGAGCCTAGCAATCAAGTATGTTCACTAAAACATTTTCTTTTAGAAAGACCTTTTAGTTATAGAAAATATCAAACATATACAAAAATAGAGAAAATATAGTAAACCCCCACATATCCAAGTTGAACAATTATCAACACAAAACATTTTCTAATGTGCTACAATTAGGAGCTACAAGTATTCACTCTAAGATTTGAAGGCCTTCACTGAAGTCTTTTTTTTTTTAAACACAACCATGACAGGGCACTAAGTAGAAATCATGGAATAATATGATTAGACTATCCTGCAGTGGCTACTTTCATATTTCTTCTACCTCAACCCCATCTCTCAATTCTGTATTACGAATCCCCAAAGACCCAGTGAAACAAATGCTGAGCCCTTCTTGGAGGGTGGAGAAAGGGAAGCAATTGAATTAGCAAGGGCAGAACTGTCTGTCATTAGCACACAGAGGATGAGCAGTAGGCTGGAAATTGATACATTGAGTTTTTTTCCTCTTTTTTTACCATTTATTACTGGAAAAGGGATCTAATTACCCTTTCAACTCAATCCCTAAAACTGATTAATTTTCTCAGCAAAATGACAGTAATAAACAAGGTGGATTTGGGAGTCAATTGGTATGAATCCCAATTTTGCTGCTACAAACTGTGTGACATTAGCAAGTCATTTTATTTCCTGATGCTTGTTTGCTTGTCTGCAAAACAGAAATACTTTCTACTTTCCAAGGGCTGTTAAAGAAGTTAACTGAGATAAAATACATACAGCATTTGATAAATAGTATACCCTGTAGATTCTCCTTTCTTCTCATGTCCTATCAGATGGCACTTACCTTGACCAATTTATACAAAAAGTCTCCCTGTTTGATATGAACAACTCATTTTGCTTCAACCACATACACAGGGTCTGTCCAGAAAGTATCCAGCCATGTAATGTGGGGGGGTGAATAGAGACATTTATTGAAGATACAAGAAACATAGTACATAGGACAATGACACCTCAATCCCCTTCAAAGTAGGCATCTTGGGACCTCACACGGTTCTCCCAATTGCCATCAGCTGCCCTGTCATATTCTCGACTCTCACTGACAATCTGAAATCTCTTTCCTTTAAAAGATGATTTTAGTTTTGGGAAAAGCCAGAAGTTGCAGGGTGCCAAAACTGGGCTGTAGGGAGGCTGAGTCACCTGGATGATTTGATGTTTCATCAAAAAACTTTGCACGAGATGTGACACATGAGTGAGTGCGCTGTCGTGATGAAGCTGCCAATCACCAGGTACCTATAGCTGTGGCCTTCTGAATCACCTGAATAGTTTCCACAGAGGAATGTTCAAGCTTAATGCAAAATTTAATGCAGATCTACTCACTCAGTAATTTTGAATTCGACAGCCACACAGAATACATGTCTACCACCCCCACTGACTAGTACATTGAAGTTGTCATTGTTCACGCATACACATTCTAGTCCACTCTCCTTGGCTGCCAGGCTACATCGATGTTGAGGAAACCATTCTCGTTATATTAACAATGGCTGGGCATTTTCCAGACAGACCTCGTTTTTGTGACAAAAGCATCATCTTTGAATCATAAAGAACATCACTAGATTATCTTTACATTTTTTATTTGTTAACATAAAGCACATAAGCAGCTGAAATTCATTAACTGAGCTAATTAGAAATTAACATAGCAACTTTATTTTTAGTTTACTGCTAATAAAGTATGGTATGTTTTAAATCTTTAATAATAAGCACTTGCTATATGCCAGGCACTGTGCTAAGTGCTTTGCATATAATTTGATCACTTGATGCTCACAATAACCTGGTCATTATTTCACAGATGAAGAAACTGAGGCTTAAAGAAGTTAACTCGTTCAATGTTATTTAGGACCAGGTCCAGTGCTAACTTGGCAGAGTGGGCATAGGTCTATCTGATATTAAGTTCTTGATCATGATTATTCATGGTTATTCCATTATATTAACTCTTATCACTATCTAACATTTCTTACTGGTAGCTATGGAAATACAAGGGAAACTCTTTGTTAAAACAGACTAAAAGTTTTTAAACTAGACACACACAACAATTTCTTTAAAAAAAATGACAAACCAAACCAAGAGAATTTCTCTCATACTATGGAACTTGTAACTGAGATTCCCTAGACTTTGCAGAATATGACTTAACGATGTATTGTAAGATTTGAAAAGTTAGCCCATGGTTTTCCTGGAAGTAGTATGGGTAGTTTCCTCAAAAATAGAAAAATGCCTAGGGCACTGTAGAAAAGAAGGCACCTTGGTTTTCCTACTTTCCCTTGTTAAAAATGTATTAGCACTCCAGGAATATAGTAGAACTGAATTCTAGTTATTACATAACTTAATAAATGTTTCAAACCACTTGACATCATAAAGTATCACTAGATTAAAGCATCATTTTTACAGAAAAGGCATCTTTCTTAGGTAGATGGCTCCCTGATGAGATTTATTCATAGTTAGTGAATAATATTTCTAAACTCCAACACCTAGCACATGAACTACTGCTGTCAAAAACTATTACACTCGGGAATTCTGAAACAAAAACCATATAGACAAGTGGTCCTGATTTAAACTATTTAAATCAGAACCATGTTTTTTAAAAATTATCTTTTTTATAAAAGTATCTGATGTGTTTTAAATTCCACTTTTCTTTTATGTAAATAATAATTAGTGAGGACTAAGTTTACTTTTTTGTACAGAATTTTCTTTATATACCTGTCAGAAAAGGGAACTTAACACCAATACTAATTAAGTAGCTTGTTTATATAATATACATTTTTTTAGAATTTTCCTTCCTAAAACCATGATTTTGGATCCAAATACCATAATCTGTGTCACACTTTTTTAGTGGGTAAGATCCTGAGTCATACCTCTTCTTTGACAAGTTGAACTTGTTTACAAAAGGATGATTCCAAGATCAATATATTAATTTACTTGAGCAAAACAGTCTGATCCTCATCCTAAAAAGTTACCAGAACTGATATGGGTCTATATTTAACTAAATATTATACCTTTAGGTTACTTATTCATAAGCATTAGTGCAACAGTTTTATATACACACAAAGATAACATATGTATGCTTTCTTCATATTAAAAGATTAAAGATCAGTAAAAGAGAGTGCACACTGTTTTCTGACACCCGTAACACTATCAGGATGTTAACTTACCTTCCATTTGGTGCTATTTTGATGAAAACACATATTATCATGAATACCTGGAATGAAATTTTATCACTACATGCAAATGAGGCTATATATTTATATGAGGATAATGGCACCATTTGAAAGCAGTGGCAAGAAGATTCTGTACAGGGTGCATCTTAACTAATATTTTCTCAATTTGTGAGTATCAAAAAACTATTATAGCTGATCATAATATTTGGAACCTGTAAAAAGTAGATGGTCTATCTTCAAAAGGTCAATCAAAGTTGTTATAATTTCAATAAAATTTAAGTGAATTAGAAATGTAAAGTCAAACTATTTTTATAAGTTGAAATGCCACCCTCCTTCTCTTACTACTTGTGTCTTCCAAAAATCTTTGAAAATATTGAGAAACTATGTGTATAATTCACTAAAAACTGCCTGATAAATCTAGTTAGAGAAAAATGTTTTGATAAAAATAAAATAACATAGTGAGTCAGAGGGCATATCCTCAGTGATTGGTGGGCTATTAGCAAAAGGCATGAAATACACCTAGTGTCCCAAAAAGAGAGGACAGAGAGATGGAGGAGAAAAAATCTGAAGAAATAATGATCAAAAATTTCCCA
This sequence comes from Carollia perspicillata, assembly GCA_004027735.1. Lineage (NCBI taxonomy): Eukaryota > Metazoa > Chordata > Mammalia > Chiroptera > Phyllostomidae > Carollia > Carollia perspicillata. The sequence goes on from PVKM010000404.1 coordinate 60,466, forward strand.
AATCTAGTGAAAAACATGAATTTGCAGATTCAAATCTTTATGAAATCCAAATAAGGAAAATACAAAGATAACCACAGTTAGGCACGTTATAGTCAAACTGATGAAAGTCAAGTATGATGAGAAACCCTTAAAACCTGCCAGAAAAATAATTTTACAATTCATCTTACTGATGACTTCTCATCAAAAGCAACAGAGAGTAGAGGACACTAAAAATGACATCTTTAAGTACTGTAAGACATAAAACCTGTTAACCCATCATTAATATCCAGTGAAAATATCTTTTAAGAATGAGAAAAGAACTAGAGAAATTTTAGATAAATGAAAAGCAAGAGAATTTGTTGCTGCAGCACTCCAAGAAATGCTAATGGTAGTTCTTCAGGATGGAAAAAAAAGGGAATTTTGGAACTTCAGTAATAACTAATGAGTGCTGGAAATGATAACTGTGGGTAAATAAAAGACCATTTTCCCTTCCTTTTTTTAAAACACAAATGACTGCCAGAAGCAAAATTTTAACAATGTCTAATGGAGTTCATAATATATGTGTATATATAATATGTAGGACAGCCATATAATAAAAAACAGGGAGTGGAGTAAATAAAATTGCTATGTTTCTATATTTAACACAAAGTGATACAATAATAGCTTTAAGTAAACTATGAAAAGTTAAGGATTTATATTGTAATCAAGGGACCAAATATTAAGTAATACAAGTAGATATAAATTTAAAACTCAACAGACAAAAATTTAAAAAAGAAAACTATTGACACAAACAACGGTATGGGTAACTGCAGTGGACAGAGAAGAGGGAAGGATGGTGTGTGGAGGTGGAAGAAGGTATAGGGAGGATAAATGGTGGTGGAAAAGTTAAATTAAATTAATAAAAAAAGATGTTTTAAAATGACAAAATTAAATTCTAAAAAATATTCAATGCAAAGGAAAGCAGTAAAGAAGGAACAAGAGGCACAATAAGCAGAGGACATACAAATAAAAAAATGTAAATAGAAGACCTGAACTGAAACATAAATAAATATAAATTGACTACTCCAAGTAAAAGGTAAATACTATCAGAATAGATTTTTTTTAAAGCAGGAGACAACTATATGCTGTCTATAAAAGACATACTTTAAATATAAAGATACAAATAAATGAATGGGAAAATATATGAAGGATAAAATAACACAAGTGGCCATATTAGTGTCAGATAAAAGTCTTCAAGACAGAATATTACTCAAGATAAAAAGGGAAGGAGATCTCATAAAGACAAAATGATCAATTCTTAAGGAACAAAAGTAAATAATGTGTATGTGGCTTATAACAGAGCTTCAAAATACATGAAGCAAACTGGCAGAATTAAAGGAAGAAATCAACAAAATAACCATCATAGTTGGAGATTTTAACACCCTTCTGTCACTTAACTGGATCAAAAATATCAATAAAAGTATATAAGATTTAAAAAACACTAAATCACCTTAACCTAACTGACATTTAAAGAACACTACACTCAACAGATTGATGATGGGAAGGAATCAGCAAAGAGGAAGAGAACAAGATCTTGGAGTAAAAGATAAAGAGAGTTAAGAAATCAGGAAAGTTCAAGAGAAAGAAATGAGAATCAAGTTCAAATGGGGAAAAAAAGGAGAGCAAAGCGTATCTGCCAAGTCAACATAATTATTAAACACACACTAAGAAGGCAGTAAAATTCAAGTAAAGTAAAATGATCACTGCTCAAGGTATTTAAAATCCTATTATATGAGGAAGACTTGAAAACTGTGAACAGTTCATTGTGGTAAAAGGCCAGACATACTGGGACTCGTCTTAACAAGGGAAAAAAAAATGAAAGGCTCAGGGAAGAGAGATATACTTAAATCAGAATCTTCCAGGAATGTTTCAGAGAGAAGTAGGCTTAAAATGGCTCCCAAGCCCCGGCTGGTGTGGCTCAGCAGATTGAGTGCTGGCCTGTGAACCAAGGGGTCTCTGGTTTGATTCCCACTCAGGGCACATGCCTGGATTGTGGGCCAGGTCCCCAGTGGGAGGTGTGTGTGAGATGACCACATTAATGTTTCTTTCCTTCTCTGGCTCCCTCCCTTCCTCTCTCTAAAAATAAATCAATAAAATCTTTAAAAAATGGCTCCCAAAAGATATATATAAGCAGAAAGGGGAGAAGAAAGACACATGCAAAGTAAAATAAAAAGGTGTAAATAAAGACAATGTGTGGGGGGGAAAAACAGGCAAGAAGGAAGTGTCAGGTAAGCCTAAATGGAAAATTGCTTCCTGAACCACACTAAAATAAAGTTAGGTAGAAAGTTCATATAAAGAATAATGTAAAACAAAATGGGTAAGGATACAGATCTGAGCCTTAGTTTTCCAAAAAAATATAGAAAGCTAAAAGGTACATGAAAAGGTACTCAACATCACCAATCATCTCACACCTATTAGAATGGCTTATTACCAAAAAGAGAATACCAAATGTTGCCAAAGATGTGGGGGAAAGTGCATTGTGCACTGGTGGTAGGAATGTGAACTGGTGCAGCCATTATGAAAAATAGTACAGACGTTCCTCAAAAAATTAAGAACAGAACTACCATATGATCCAGCAATTCAACTTGTAGGTATTTATCTGAATGAACTGAAAACACTACTCAAAAAGCTATCTGCACCCCCATATTTATTGTAACATGATTTACAACAGTCAAGATGTGGTAGTAACTTAACTGTCCACTGATGGGTGAATGAATAAGACAATGTAGTACATGTACAGTGGAATATTATTCAACCACTAAAAAAGAATGAAATCTTGCCATTTGTGATAATATGAACAGATCCTGAAGGCCTTATGCTAAGTGATTTAAGTCAGACAGATAACATATCATCTCACTTATACATGCAATCTAAAAGACAAAGAAACAAACTCACAAATAGATTGATGGCTGCCAGAGGCATGGGGCAGGGGTATGGGTAAAATGGGTGAAGAGGGTCAAAAGATACAAATTTCCAGTTATAAAATAAGTCATGGGGATGTAATGTACAGCATGGTGACTATGACTACTAATATACTGTACTGTACATTTTAAAGTGGTTGAGAGTAGATCTTAAAGAGTACTCATAACAAGAAAAAGATTTTTAACTATGTATGCAGACAGATGTTAACCAGATTTACTGTGTTGATCATTTTGTGATATATACACAAATATCTATCATGTTGTCAATTGCATCTCAATTTTAAAAAACCCCGGCTATTTCAAAGTAGTGTGATGCATGCTATATAGAACACCTACAATCTTGGTTAGTAGAAGTTGGGAGATTAAGGAACACAAGTCAAGGAAAAGATCCTAAGGATATCTAACTGAAGTCTGAGAAACTATTTACTTGATAAATTAAGAGTATGAGATTAGATAAACAATAATGTTTATTGGATATCTGAAATAGGCATTAGGGTTCTCGTTTGTCACATCAGGACAAGGCAATCGATTAGGACCATAAGTACTATGCAGAAGGTCACATCTAGAAGTCATCTAAGTAGAAAGAATAAAAATAAACATGCCTTTTGTTCAGACAGCAGGTAGATGTCAAGTTAATAAGAAAAGCACTACAGAGTGATAGTTGATTCTTCTGATACAACATCCTACGTTGAGACAGAAAGGTTAGCTATTGACTTTTGCAGTTTTGGGGATTAACTCAAAGAAGCATATGATGAAAGCAGTATAAATTTAACCTACTGCTATTGAAAAGAAGGTAAGCAGGAAAGAAACTAGAAGGAGAGTAATAAAGACTTGAACTAAGGTGCCTGCAATAAGAATAGAGAGAAAATCTGAGACACTGCAAAAAGTGGCAATGAAATTTGGGAATAATTGAATAGAAGTGGGGATGGAAAAGAATGAGATGACTATGAATCAACAGACATTCTAAAAAAGTGCTATTTGATGAAGGAAGAGGCAGAATCTTGAGTTGGGTATACTGAAATGAAAAGTGCCCATGTTTCCTATGTTCTCTTGGAAATATGGGCTTGAGCTCCAGCAAGAGTATGAGGCTAACGCTGTATGTCTATCACGATAAAAAACAGAAAAGGTCATTTAATTGCTTACTAGGCAATCTTCCAGTTCAAAACTGATGTACATTTTATGTTCGGTTTAATAATCCATTTTTGTGGTCTGTCATTAAGAAATTTTTCAATATTGAGAATGTGAATGCAATATAGATGAAACATCTACCACCTCATTATTAGGATTAATTCAGCTGATCTGTCTGGTTAGATGAGCTCTGGGTCACTGGCCAAAAGTAAATTTATCAAAAGTCATTTTATGTAAAAGCCAATTCACCTTAACTCTTGAACTGACAGGATTTGTCTTCCATAACAGCATTTGAAAAGACTGTTCAATTGTTTGCCCTAACTCCCTGCTATTGTAACCACAAACTTGAGAGGCAAAGAAAGGAAGAGGACTAGGCCTAACGTCTTCAAATTCTCTACTAATAAAGAATACATTTATTGTGATTATATTCTTGAATATGAAAAATTCTTCTGTCCACCTCCTCAATGGCAGCAAGGAATTGGAGCAGAAACAAACTGAACATTCTTTTAAATGCTACTAAGAACATGAACACTGATCAACTAACTCTAAAAAGAAACAAAATCAGGGAATTGCCATTTGTTGAAATGGACAGCTTCTGCTAAGTAAATGTACTTTTCTTCTCTCACAATTACATATGAACCCCTCTTGAAGCTACATCTTCATGAAAGAGAACTATTCCATCAGACTGAAGGGGCTCATTCCTCTGTCTAGGGCATACAAATAGCTCCAGTTGCCTTGTTAATCTTGAGAAAATAGTCTCTTTGGATGAAAATCAAGGAAAGAAAGACTTTATATGGTTTGATGTGCTGAAAGACTGCGAAAATAGAATCCTGGAGCAAGAGCTTGCATGACGGACTGGTATTTCCGTGCTTGAAAGGAAACTGCTATCTCTGAATGTGGCAGAAGCCATCGTTTTTAGACTACTGGCACTTCAAAATTACTGTTTCTTTTTAAGCATCATTTTATTCTTATAATTGTGATTTCCCTCTTCATATTTCAGACTATAGCAATGTTTACGAGTTGTAGATGTTTTCAAATTATAAACACATTTTATAATTCTGCAATTGAAATAGCTAACAGCTGAACACTATTAATTAAATATACATTAATAGGACTTAGCTGTCTTGCTCAAAAGAGCTATTGTTTATATTCTCCCCAAAATACTAAAATGTGTATCTTTAAGAACTCAGAACAATTTTATTTTTATTTGAGTATTAAAGATTTCTAATTCATTTTCCATTTTCATTTTTATTGCAACATTTATTCATTGAATGAAATAATTTTTATAGTGATTAGGTTGCTCCCTAAATAAACCCTTTGGAATGGCAAATACTGTACAAATGGGAATGATCTAAAATGAGTAGTTCATGGGTTCCGAGACTAATGAACTATTAAATCTGCAGCCCGGGCTGGAGTGGCTCAGTGGACTGAGCGTTGGCCTGTGAATCGAAGGGTCAAGGCTTCGATTCCCAGTCTAGGGTACGTGCCTGGGTTGCGGGCCAGATCCCAGGTGGGGTGTGCATGAGAAGCAACCACACACTGACGTTTCCCTCCCTCTCTTTCTCTCTCCCTTCTGCTCTCTAAAAATAAATAAATAAAATCTTTAAAAAGTAAAATAAAACGCTGGCAACCAATTCAGATTTAAAACACTGTAGAGGCCGACTCTTTAAAAAAATCTACAAAGGAAAGTCAGTTTTCAGATTCTCTTTTTATAAAAACAAATTTGAGCCAATAATGCATTACTTCTTAACAAGTTGTATCTTCAAAGAACTTCTGCACAAAATAGCTAATCTAATATAGTCTACTACTACAGAAATCTTGCCATTATAACTGTTAATGCTCAATCTGGGAGGCAATGAAGTTTTAGAGTCACACAATTCTGTATACCACCTTAGCCATGTATTTATTAGTTGTACAACTTTGGGCCAGTTATCAAAACTTTCTGATCCTTGAATCCCTTATCTAATACAATTCATGGGAAAATTAAATACAGCTATACCAAGTATTTGATACATCGCCTGACTCAGTCAGAGGTATCAGCTGCTATTGTTATATTAAATGAGCCAACAACCACCACAACACATACCCCAGAATTCTCCAAATCAAAATTATGGAACTAGTCTCTAGTTGCTTTTCAACATATGTTTGGAAGAAACACTTCCAGAAATTTATCTAAAAAAATTATTCAACAGAAGAGTAATAGCTTATACATAAAAATAGTATTATGTATAGCCTGCAGATGGAACATTAGACAGCAACAAAAAATAATTTGAAAATCTATAAGCAATATGGGAAATGTATATCATACATTCATATACTATGTGAAAAGGCAAAATACATAATTAGTGTATTATGACTGCAACTCTAAAATTTCTATGTTTCTGGAGGGGCGACTAGAAAAAAATACACAAAATAGTGAAGTGTTTAACAATATCAGAATTATGCATTATTATATTTCCTAGCTTCTATAGTTTTTATTAAAAATAAGATATTATTCCTTTAAAATTTAATTTATAAAACAACTCAATGAGGAAAAATAATAGTCTTTTCAACAAATGGTGCCAGGGCAACTATGTACCTATCCACATGCAGAAGAATGAAATTGGTCCCCTACCCCTACCATACACAAAAATTTACTCAAAATGGCTCATAGAACTAAATGTAAAATCTAAAACTATAAAACTCTTAGGAGAAAACGTAAAAGTCAGTCCTTATGACCTTGAGTTAGACACCAAAGTCGTAAGTGATAAAAGTAAAATAAATTGGACTATGTAAAAATTTAAAACTTGTGTGCTGTAAATGATACCATCAAGAAAGTGAAAACAACACAGAATGGGAGAAAATATTTGCAAATAATATATCTGATAAAGGACTTATATCCAGAATATATGAAGAACTCCTATAACTCAATAATAAAAGACAATCCAAGTGAAAATGGTAAAGGATTAAATATTTTCCTTGGAGATATTTCTCCAAGGAAAATACATGAACAGCCAATAAACATAAAAAGATGCAAAACCAATACATTCAAAAGTCTTTTGAACTTTAGTCCTGGCTGGTGTAGTTCAGTGGATTGAGCGTGGGCCTGCAAACCAAACGATCACGGTTCGATTTCCAATCAGGGCACATGTCTAGGTTGCAGGCCAGGTCCCAGCAGGTGATGCATGAGAGGCAACCATACATTGATGTTTCTTTCTCTCTCTCTCTCTCCTTCCCTTCCCCTCTAAAGATAAATAAACAAAATCTTTAAAAAAAGAGTCTTTTGAACTTTAATACCCTCTATTATTACATCCTTATTAAGGTAGTAACTAGCCTTACTCAAATACCATACATACAAATTCTGCCTCTTAAAGCAGCCTGTTACTTTTCACTTTTATTTTTATTAAGATTTTTATTTATTTATTAACTGAGGGAAAGAAAGGGAGAAAGAGAGGGAGAGAAATATCATTGTGTGGCTGCCTCTCGCATGCCCCCAACTGAAGAACTTGCCACAACCCAGGCATGTGCTCTGGGAATCTACCTAGTGACCTTTTTGCTCATAGGCTGGCACTCAATCCACTGAGCCTCACCAGCCAGGGCTTCAATTGCTATTTTTTAAAAATTAAGTATTTAGAGTAAGTATGACACTGGTGTCAAATTCAGGAAAAAAATACTTCGTTCATAAAAAATGATGTTCATTCTTTTCCCACTATGAACAAAATGTTAAAATATAGCTTAAACAATAAAAGCACAAGGAATATCTTTTCCCATGTAAAATTACAGTGACCCTTCCTTTAAGAGTTCCACAGATACATTTAATGTTCATACTGCTTTTCAATATACTAGATTATAAATCTGCATTAAAAAAATAAAAATATTTCAATCATGCTATTAAGAGCCACATAATTGGGCATTCTCATAATCATTTTATTCAAGATTCCCATAGCCCACCTCACCTTTTTGGAATCCTTTATCCTAAGGGCAAAAATCTCTCTTTTCTTTTCCATTCTGAGTCTCTCTATAATTTATGCTTCATCTTCTAAACTGTCTTAATTATAACAGAGACTGACAGAATTCAATTAAACCCTTTAAACAAGTTAGTGTTTTGAAGGGACAGTTTTTAAGTACAACTAACATATTTAAACATAGCCTAAGGTGGTTAAGTCATCTTCAGCATTTATTTATTAAAACAAAGCAATTAATGACACATAAAATGACCAATTTATAAAATTAAAAATGAGGAGATGACACACATCAAGGACTTTATTCATGTGTGCCACAGAAACATCAATAAAAATACACTCTTTTTCTAGAGAAAACTTTAGTAACCTTTATCAGAAAGAATATATATTACTAAACATCCTTCATATATAACCTTTTAAATTACTATGGAAATTTATCTAGCTTTTTTATTTCAGAAAAATCTGTTGTATCCCAATAACTTCCAAAATTAAAATTACTAAATTTTCACTTGAGTCAATCAGTACTGAAGACGTGAATTGTCACCTCCACATTTTTTCTTTATACTACAGATGATCATCTACTGCAATCAGAAACACCAAAAATGGCATGCTGAAACAATCTTTTGACATCCAACTAATTTTAATTAAAGAAACCTGGATATTACTATAGATAATCCTTGAAAAAATGTTTTAGTACTTTAAGTGCATTTATCCTGTGAAAGATAAGGTCACACAGTGGATATTGACACAGAGAAACATAGTTATCCTTTCATAAATCTTTAGGAAATAAATAGGATTTAAGCTAGTTGAAATGAGAACATTTTAGGTAGTCTTCAGTTCTAAAATCTCCACATAGGTTGGCATCAGATAGCATTAATGAGAGAAACAATCAGAAAAAAAGAGAAAGCAAGATTAGCTATTTAAAACCACTGTTCTAAAAGCCAAGTAAGATATATCAGAGGGCAGAAGAAAAAGCATAAGGCTCTTCTGTTTCTGATTATGTGGCATTCTGTTTAATGTGAAGACATTTCTACGACTTAAAATTTTTTTTAAATCATCTTATTTCTTCTTTTAATATTTCATTTATTTATTTTTAGATAGACAGGAAGGGGAAGAGAAAGGGAGGGAGAGAAACATCAATGCAATGTGTGGTTGCCTCTCACGTGCCCCCAACCAGGGAATTGAACAAGGGACTCTTCGGTTTGCAGGCCGGTGCTCAATCCATTGAGCCACACCAGCCAGGGCTATGACTTATAGTTTTCAAAATTTCAGTATCTTTCCACAGATGCAGTGAATATAAAGTCTACAGTGCCCAGTAAATATTGTTGAATAAATGACTGAATGAATAACCTTTGGGGTTGTTTCTCTACTGTCTTGCATGTTTACCCTCCTTCATTCAGAGAAATAAGAGTAAGTCAGACAAGTCCCAATTGGTCTATGTTCTCTCATTTCCATGACTTTGCACATGGTAGGCAGTCTCTTTGTTGGAATGATTTTTAGCTCCCCCCTCCTCTTGACTAATTCCTATTTAGTCTTCTAAACTCAAGTTATCACCTTCCAGAATCTAACAGCCTACACTGGCACACCCCCCTCACTGTCCCCATAAAATCCTATGCATCACTGTGTATGCTTCTCAGTAGGTATATAGAGGCAGCAATAACAAGCTTGGAGTCAGACACATCTGAGTTCAAGTAATAATTCTACCAGTTACTATATGACCTTGGATGAGTTACATAATGTTGCTAAACATTAAGTTCTTGATTTTATTTTATTTTTTATTTTTAGAGAGAGGGGAAGGGAAGGAGAAAGTGGGAGAGAAACATCAATGTGTGGTTGCCTCTCATGTGTCCTCTACTGGGGACCTGGCCTGCAACCCAGGCATGTGCCCTGACTGGGAATCAAACCATCGACCCTTTGCTTCACAGGCCCGTGTTCAATACACTGAGCTACACCAGCCAGGGCTAAGTTCTTGATTTTAAAACAGAAAATAACAGCATGTTATTTACTTAGTATATCACCTTATACATAATAGATTTAATAATAACTTTTATTATACTCACATTGTACTGTACTTTCTGGTTAACTTCTGTGACTTTTCCTCTAAACCACACTTCTTGAGGAAAATAACAATTATTTTATTTCTGTATAAGAGCATTTAGCACAGTGATCGGCTTATGGTAGGGACTTAATGATATTTTGATGACTAAATATTACTCCCATTATAGTACAATTAATTTGCCACTTGAAATACTTTTGTAATGAGGCAAAAAATGAGTAAGTAAAGAAAATAAACTCCATTAATGTCAGTTTTTTTAAAAAAAGGATACTGTCTTTATTTAGATTGGTTTTAAGATTTACTGTTAATTATACATGTTACAAAATACCAAATGACTTAATATCTTCTTTGAACATAACTGATTACATACACATCAGGAACTGAATACCTATAATTTTTGTGGTATTAAACACAAAATTACTAACCCATATACAAGGCTATCTTTACTTAGACAACCACTTAGAAAAATTAGAGTAAAGTAAATAGCTTTTTAAAACCAAGGAAATTCTTACATAGAAAAACTTAATTAAAATCTTTTATATACCTTAGGAAAATAAGAAGTTATTTCATGGTTTGGTAATTCTGACTTATGTAAGAACACAAAAATATACTAATTACTAACGTAATATTTAATAGACTTGTACCTTGTAATATTTAACTAGGTGGTTTGGGTAAGAGTATTTGTAAGGCCTCATTCTGAGAATGCTTTCATTTTATATTGGATCGTCTCTCTCTCTATATATATATATATGGGAAATTGACATCCTTATGTTTTTTTTAAAGATTTTATTTATTTATCTTTAGAGGGGAAGGGAAGGAGAGAGGGAGAGAAATATCAATGTATGGTTGCCTCTCATGCTTCCCCTGCTGGGAACTGGCCCGCAACCCAGGCACGTGCCCTGACTGGGAATTGAACCGCGATCCTTTAGTTTGCAGGCCCGCGCTCAATCCACTGAGCTACATACATCAGCCAGGGCTGATCGTCAATATATTTTAATCTTCAAATTATGTTTACAGGTCTATACTAGAAGCTGATATAACACTTGTCCTATTTCCTCCTCTTTTCCTTGATAACCAAGGATAGTTTTACTTTAGTATTATATGTTTAACATAAACTAGATATTTTAACATATAAAATGGAATTCTGACTCTGAAGTACAAGCTTTACTTTGAGCCATTTTTAAATGCATTTGCTCTGGCTGGTGTGGCTCAGTGGACTGAATGCAGCCTGTGAACCAAAAGGTCAACAGTTTGAATCCTGGTCAGGGTACATGCCTGGGTTGTGGGCCAGGTCCCCAGCTGGGGGCACGTGAGAGGCGACCAATCGATGTATCTCTCACACATAGCTGTTTCTCCCCCTCTTTTTCTCCCTTCCTAAAAATAAATAGAATCTTTTCAATGCATTATGCAAAAGAATTAAGGATCTTACAATGATAATGATTCCAAACTGTGTTTTAGCATATGAACCTAGAGGTGAGATCGTAACCCACTACACTTCTAGAATACAAGCAATCACTGCTTTATGTTAATTTATATAATCCACTGCCTATTAATAACCAGTATGTATTTTACTGGCTTCTAAAAAATCACATACTGCACTGGCTGGTGTGGCTCAGTGGTTGACTCAAAGGGTTGCCAGTTTGATTCCCAGTCAGGGCACATGCCTGGGTTGTGGGCCAGGTCCCCAGTAGGGGGTGTGTGAGAGGCAACCACACATTGTAAATAATAATCTTTTTTAAAAATCACATACTGAATGTGTGACATTAATAGACTGCAAACTAACTGAGCAACAATATTTCTCTTTTTACTTAATTTTTAAAAATTAGAAAGGATTCCTTTCCAAAAGAGACACTATGTTGAGTAGATGGCTACTACATTAGGTATTAAAACTATATAGAAAATAGGTGCCTTTGGCTACCTGAATAATTAATACTGAAGTCAAAAAATTAAAATCTACTGCAGGATTCGTTAAGTACAAAATGAAAAAAAATTATCTCCAGGCACTTCAGTGAGTAAATAGTGATATGTTTATTTACCATTGTTATGACCTATACAACAAGTTGTGAACTACTTTTTAGTGTATTATTTAAAGAATTTCTAGATTTCACAAATCAAGTTTTTTATAAGTAGCACTAATTGCTGACCTTTTCTTTCATTACAGGCAAGGGTGAAACAAATATTTGGTGCAAAAACCTTCAACTGCCCTTTTATTTATAGGTAATACCTGAGCAAAATGGCCCTTTTGAGTGAAAGATAAAATAAAGATCCAACCATCCTCTCTCCTTAGGGAGGTTAGTTACAGTTAGCCAGGAAATTGTATATTCCATGGAGAAGAAACGATATCTAAAAAGATAGAGAGGCAAGAAATAACATGGTATCTTTACAGAACTGCAGTGAATTCAATTACATCAGAAAATCCAGTGAGGCTAGATTAGAGAAAAAAGAGACTAGTGGCAGGCAAATTTGTGGTTGAAGGTATTAAAATAGTCAAAGTAAACAGTGGTAGAGCCAGAACTAAGCAACAGCAGTGGTCAAAAATCAAACCACTAAATTGCACAGTCACTGAAATTGTTCCCTATAGAAATATGTGTGTAACGTAGCATGAAAATAAAAAAATGTACTTCATAGGTACAACCTCTCAAGTAAGTCTGTCTAGGTTCACATCCTAGTGACACCATTGATAGTGGAAACTTGAGAAAGTTCTTTAAATTTTCTATGCCTTGGCTTTGCATATGCAAAACTGGCTAATAACAGAACCTAATGTCTACATTTGTCTAATGGAATACTACTTGGCCATAAAAAAGAAGAAAATTTTACTCTCTGCAATGGCATGTATGGACTTGGAGAGCATTATGTTAACTGAAATAAGCCAGACTGAGAAGGACAAGTACTATATGATTTCACTCATACAAGGAATCTAATGAACAAACTGAACTAACAAGCAAAATAGAGAGAGACTAAGAGAGAGCAGGCTGACCGCTTGGTGGGGTGGGGAAGGAATTGGGGAGGTGGAGTGATAGAGCAAGAAAGGAGAAAAAAGGGAGAAAAAAACCTAATGTCAAATACTTTCTGTGAAGGACTGAAGGATTAAATGAGGTAATAAATACAAAACAGTGCCAGAACAAGTGCTTAATAAATGTAATAGCAACAGTGTACTACTACTTCTACAACTATTATTTCAGGTGCAGATAATGCTGACCCTCTGCAGATTTATATAGTTAACTAAGTCTTATAGAAAAGTATTTATATTTACCTATCCAAGATTAAAGGATATCTGACACAGGGCATTTAAATGCAAGTTTTTAATGTTTTAAAAGACTCAAAATCAGCCCTGGCTAGTGTAGCTCAGTGGATTGAGCACAGGCCTGAGAACCACAGGATCACGGTTCAATTCCCAGTCAGGGCACATGCCTGGGTTGCAGGCCAGTTCCCAGCAGGGGACGCACAAGAGGCGTCCCCTCTTGTACATTGATATTTAAATTGTACATTGATATTTCTCTCCCTCTCTCTTTCCCTTCCCCTCTAAAGATAAATAAATAAAATCTTTTTTAAAAAAGACTCAAAATTATTTCTAGATACACCATTAACTTTCCACATGACCTTGAAAAGTTGAAAACATTTTGTTCCTCTGACTGTGTGAAAGTATATTATGAATAATAAGACAAGTCTCTTTCAAGTAATAGAAACTGCATTTTATAGGCTGCCTTAAACCAAGACTATATGAACTAATAAATATTCAGTGTTTCTGGAAATCAAATCCCAAAATTTAGGGGTCATTCCTACTGCAAAATCAGTTAATAGACTGATTTAATGACTGTCACCTCTCATATTTCGTAACTTGTTAGGTTTACAAGTTACATAATATGTTCACAACACAATTCTTGCCCTCTTGAGTTTTAGCCTAAGAAAGACTTTCATATATCACATATCTCTAACACAATTTTAGAAATACTATATAATACCTTAATAGCATTACATTTTATTTTTGTTGCTGGTTTTTTCAATGCAAAGGTGAATATTAGATGTAGCACAGTATACTTCTCGAAAACCAGACTTAAAAACCAATTTTAGTTTTAGTTTTTGTATTTAGATTCACAAAGTAGAAAAATGTGGATAAGAAATTATTATATAAGGATCAAAGATCAGAAGTTGTTCCTTGTGGTAGAATTAGGTCAAATACTTCAAATCCATAAAAGACAAGAACTGTAGGAATCTTATAAATCATTATGGAATCACATCACCAGAAAAAATTATCTTTAATATTACTACCCAGCAGATTCATTTTTTGGTTCTTTTTCTTGGATTACTTAACCAAGATAGGAAATAGTTGGCTGGTCTTCCTCAGAACTATACACCAGAAGGTAAAGTCTTAAGTGAAAAATACACACAAGGAATTAAGACTATTCTCAATTTTTTAACTAGCTCATTACTCTCTACATAATATTATTATTCTTCAAACTTGTCCATAATATTGTTCACAATATTCTCAAAGAATTTATATAAGAACACCCTTAAGCCCATGAAAATGTTCATTTACAAAGTTGTAGAGTATTAATCACTAATGAAATTGCAAACATATTTCTGTAGCTACGTGGCTGTAAATGTTAATGAACACAACAATAACATAAAATAGGAAGTCAAGCTCCTCTACCTTTCAGAGGAGAGCAGAAGAAAATAAAAACAAAGAGAAAAAAAAGGAATAAGAATAGTCCTACAAAAATCTGAAAAGGAAACAATCTGGTAGACTAGACAGAGAAAAAATTGAAGATTTGTTCATTTACTCAACAAATAGTTAATGGGTGCCCACTATGTGCCAGGACCCATACTGGGTGCTAAATACTAAAAGGTGAATAAAAATTATTTATCTGTTGCCCTCAGTGTAGGGAAGAGACATTTAAAAACTAACACATGGTTGCCCTGGCTGGTGTGGGTCAGTGGATTGAGCGCAGGCCTGTAAACCAAAGGTCACCAGCTTGATTCCCAGTCAAGGCACATGCCTGGGTTACAGGCCAGATCCCCAGTTGGGGGTGTGTGAGAGGCAACCACACATTGATGTTTTTCTCCCTCTCTTTCTCTTTCCCTACCCTCTCTGTAAAAATAAGATAAATTTTAAAATCTTTTAAAAAATTAACACATGAATATATATGTATAAATTATGATAAGTGAGTATAAAGAAAATCCATAGTAGATGCTAAATATAAAAAGGTAAAAAAAAATTCCTTACCTGTCGCCCTCAGCCTAGGGAAGAGATATTTAAAAACTAACACATGAATATATACAGATGTATAAATTATGATAGCTGGATATAAAGAAAAAGTAATGGATCTTATGAAACCCAAAAAACAACACTTAACTATGAGAAAAGAGATGTTTAACAGCTGAGTTGAACAGTGGAAGAGAAGGGGAAAGGTTGCTTGGGCAAATGAGACAGGACAGAGCATGCCAGGTTCTGGGAACTAAATTAAGACCACTGTGACTGAAGCATTGTAAGTGAGCAAGAGCAGAGGCTGATCAAGGTGAGACCCAATGATTGCTATATGGAAACATGATTGAAGGGAGAGAAATGAACCAGAAATAGCAGTCAAGTGTATTGCTACAGCCAGCAAAAAGCTGATGGGAGCTTGAACCAGGTTAATAAGAGTAAAGACAAAAGTAATGGGAGAGTATTTTTCTTTCACGTAGAAGTGAAATTAAAAGACCTCTAAATAAAATAATTAAAATACTCTTCCATCTTTTCTACTGTGATATGAAGAATTGCTAAAATGGTCCCAGTCCCCCAAAGATGCCACACTCTAATCACCAAAATCTGTAAAATGGGTTGTGTTCTATTATATGGCAAGTTGATCTTAAGACAGAAAGATTATCGTGGTGGATATGATCTAGTCACATGAACTCTTAAAAGCAGAGAGCTTTCTCTGGTTAGCAGAAAGAGAAGCCAGAGAGATTTGAGGCATGACAACAACTTGGCATGTACCATTGCTAGTTTAAAGATGGAGAGAGCCATGGGAGAATGAATGTGGGTGGCTTCTAGGAGTGAAAAGAGGCCCCTGCCTGATAGCCAGAAAAAAATAAGGACCTCAAACATACGACAAGGATCTAGATTCTGTTAACCTAAGTGGGCTGGGAAGTGCAGTCTTCCCCTGATCCTCCAGATAAAGAATTCAGCTTGGTATATACTTTGACTTTGGCCCCAACTTGAGACTTTAAGCAGAAAACCCAGCTGAACATTCCTAGACTTCTGACCTACAGAACTGTAATAAATGAGTGTTGTTTTAATCCATTAAGTTTATGGTAACATGTTACAAAGCAACAGAAAACTACCATCTCATTGCCATCCCTGACAGGTGTGGTTCAGTGGTTGGATACTGTCCCACAAAGCAAAAGGTTGCTGGTTCGATTTCTGGTCAGGGCACATGCCTGGGTTGCAGGGTTTATTCAGTCCCTGGTTGGGGCATACACAAGAGACAACCAATAGACGTTTCTCTCTTATATCAATGTTTCTCTCCCTCTCTTTCTCCCTCCCTTCCCCTCTCTTCTAAAAATAAATAAAATCTGTTTTTAAGAAACTACTACCCCATAAACTATGTGAGGAGAAATTAATATTCAATAATCTCAATCAGGTTATTCTCTAGTCAGAGAAAGAAATCTGGGGGAAATAAATTCAGCTTGCTATTCTTCCAAGGGCTATATAAAGATGTACTTGGTGACTGATGTGAGAATCCATTTAAATATGATTTTGAAATTAAATGTCAGATATGTGTTAGAGAATTAAAGTTTTTATTAAGTCTAAACCTGTGCCATTCAACATGGTAGCCACTGGCCCCATGTGGCTACTAAATATTTGAAATGTGATATTCCAAACTGATATAAATATAAAATACAGGATTTTGAAAACTTGGTATAAAAAATGTAAAATACTCAAGAATACACTTGGATATATAATATTTGGATACATGGAGTGAAAAAATAGGTTACTAAAACTAAATTCACCTGTATCTTCCATTTTTAAAATCTGGTTAATAGACAATTTTAAATTATATATGTGGCTCAATTATATTCCTACTAGACAGCACTGGTCTAAACTTTCAGACAAGTGTCCTCTTCCAAAATACCCTAAATCAAGATCACAATCAGCTATAAGCATTCTCTTTCCAACATAGTTCAGTGACATTAATAGCACACTGCTGTGTAAAAACACAAGACCAGTGGTATGGCAGTTCTAAGATTAGTGAAAACATGGAGAAAACAGATCTTTCATACAGTTGGGCAAAATAACAGGCAATATGTAATAAAGTTACAAGTATATGTAACTTCAACCTGACAATTCCACTTCCAGATACATACCCAAGAAATCTACGAATATATACACAAACATGTCCAAACTATACAATTATTTGCAGAGCAGAGGCTGACAGCTATCAACAAAAGTCTGATGTTCTATTTTCCATAGTGTGGACTAAGTGCCAGGAGAGCAACTACATTTCCTTGTTCAATCTGCTAGGAAATGTGGGCCATAGGTGGTGCCACATGACTTGAGTTGAGCCTGATCTCTCTCCACTACTGCAAAGCCCCCACTGCAGTGGTCTCTCTTGAATAAAGTCTTTCTTACAGTCTTTTTTTGTACGCCTTCTAAGAAAACCTTCTAAAAACCTCCCACATCATTCTCCATTCTTATGTTTGCTGGCTGGATGTTGATACCTAAAGCAACCTTGGAAACCACAGGTTGAAGATGAGAGGCCCTCAATTAGCCTGAGTCCCTTAATCATTCTATAAAAACAGCCCCTTCTTCTCCATTAAAGGTACTCTGTGAGCAAGAAATAAATAAAATTATGCTAAGCTTTTGAGATTTCAGGACTAACCCATTAGAGCAGTTGGTATTAATTAACATAGTGTATAATATGCAGAAGTTAGAAACAACCCAAAATATCCACCAACAGATTAGATAATAGTACAATTATACAATGAAATGCTATGTAGTAGATAAAAATGAAAAAACTAGATATATGTATATATCAAAAATGAATAAATCTTTTTTTAAAAGGATGTTTCTTTTTAAGATTTTATTTATTTACTTTTAAAGAGAGGGGAGAAAAGGGAGAAGGAGAGGGCGAGAAACATCAATGTCTAAGAGACACTCCAATTGGTTTCCTCTCACAGGCCCAAAAGCCCCTGGCTGGGGACCTGGACTACAACCCAGGCAGTGCCCTGACTGGGAACTGAACAAGCAACCTTTCAGTTCACAGGCCGGCAGCACTCAATCCACTGAGCCAGCCACATCAGCCAGAGCTGAATAAATCTTTTTTTAGCTAATTATGGCAGGGCTGAGGGGGAACTCAGCTCACCATATACTTGACCATACAAATTCACGTGTAGTAAAAATGTAAAAATATAGACCAGAAGGATAGTCTTAGAATTTTCAGATTACCTCTGGAGAGAAAGAAAAAGGAATGGGTTCAGAGAAGAAAGTGACAATAAAGTCTTCAATTCCATACGAACTTTTTATTTCCTAAAAATTATCTAGAACAATTATGATAACTTATTGCAACTGCATGGTGAGTATATGGATTTTTTGCTTTATTATTTTCCATTATTTTCTTTTTAAGTATTTTCATTGATTACGCTATTACATTTTACTCAATTTTTCTCTTTATCCCCCCTCCATACTGCCCCTGCAACCCTTCAGCGTCTCCCCTAGTTCATGTCCATGAGTTGTACACATAAGTTCTTTGGGTCCTCTTTTTCCTATACCATTTTTTATCTCTCCCTGTCTATTTTATGCCTACTAATTATGCTTCTTCTTCCCTGTCCGTTTCCCCCCATTCCTCCCTTCCCCCTCCCCACTGAAATCCCTACATGTGATGTTCATTTATCTGATTCTGTTCCAGTTTTAGTTGTTTGCTTAGTTTTCATTTTTTTTCTTTTCTTTTAGGTTCATTTGTTGATTGTTGTATGTTGTCATTTTCTTGTCCATATTTTGTATCTTATTTTTCTTAAGTAAGTCCCTTTAACATTTCATGTAAACAATGGCTTGGTGATGATGAACTCCTTTAACTTGACCTTATCTGGGAAGCACTTTATCTGCCCTTCCATTCTAAATAATAGCTTTGCTGGATAGAGTGATCTTGGATGTAGGTCCTTGCCTTTCATGACTTGGAACAGTTCTTTCCGGCCCCTTCTTGACTTCAAGGTTTCTTTGGAGAAATCAGTTGATAGCCTCATGGGAACTCCTTTGTAGGTAACTGTCTCCTTTTCTCTTGCTGCTTTTAAGATTCTTTCCTTATGTTTAATCTTGGGTAGCTTAATGATGATGTGCCTTGGTGTGTTCCTCTTGGGGTCCAACTTCTTTGGAACTCTGGGATTCCTGGACTTCTTGGAAGTCTAGTTCCTTTGCCAGATTACGGAAGTTTTCCTTCATTATTTGTTCAAATAAGTTTTCAACTTCTTGCTCTTGTTCTTCTCCTTCTGGAACCCCTATAATTCAGATATTGGAACGTTTCAGGCTGTCCCAGAGGTTTGTAAGTCTCTCTTCACTTTTTTGAGTTGTTTCTTCATTCTGCTTAGATGTTTATTTTTTTCCTTTTATTCCAAATCGTTGCTTTGAGTCCTGGTTTCCTTCCTGTCACTGTTGCTTCCTTGAATATTTTGCTTTATTTCATTTTGAGTATCTTTCCTTGGTTTTCTCATTTTTTGACCAAGCTCAATCAGATCTGTGAGCATTTTGATTACCAGGGCTTTAAATTCTCCATCAGATAGGTTGGCTATCTCCTCATCACTTAGTTCTCTCTCTGAAGTTTTGCTCTGTTCTTTCATTTGGGCCATATTTCTTTGTCTTCAAGCAGCTGATAGGCTGTAAAGGGTTGGGGCCTTCGGTATTCACCAGGGCAGGGCAACCCTCCTTGCTATACTGCTGTGCTGCCTGTGGGGGAGATGCCAGAGAGGGAACAATGCAGCTCGCCTGCTCATCTCTAATGCACTTTACAATGGACTCTTATGTGAGACTTGGGAGTTTCTCCCACCGTGGCAACCCCTCCATAGTCCACAGTCAGCTCTGAGTCTCAGTTTCACGTTCAGCCAGCCCTGCCCACGTGATCTGCTGCCTCATCTCAGTTTTTCTGAGCCACTAAGCCAGCATGGGCTGCCGCCTTACAACCTGGTTGTTCTGGTTGATTTTTTCTTCAATTCCTTGGTTGTCAGAGTTCCGTGCGGTTTGATTTTCTGGTACTTTTGGTTGTTCTTCCCTGTCCGTTTCCCCCCATTCCTCCCTTCCCTTAAAATCAACTACATTGATTTTAGATTGGTTATTATCCTCCTTTTGATTGTACGAGGAAGCGAAGGGTTTCTACCTATGCCTCCATCTCAGCCAGAACTCTCCCATTATTTTCTAAATGTTTAAATTATTCCATAATACCAATAATCTCTTTCTTTTGATTGATTGATTGATTGATTTAAAAGAGAGACACTGATTTGTTGTTGTTCTTATTTATGCATTCATTGGTTGATTCTTATATGTGCCCTGACAGAATCAAACCCAAACCCTTAGTATATGGAATGTTTTCACAACTGCTTAAAGGGTAAACTAGTAAAACCTTATTGGAGGACATTTTAAAACTATATATCAAAAGTCTCAGAGCTGAGCCTTATCTCTCTCCACTACTGCAAAGCCCCCACTGCAGTGGTCCCTCTTGAATAAGTCTTTCTTACAATCTCTTTTTACAGTCTTAAATAGGTCTATATATTTTAACATAGTCCTGACATAAGAAATATACCCTAAGAAAAATCAAAGGTATGCTCAAAGGATGGCCATCACAATATTCTTAGGATAAGGAAAAATTGGTGACACCTAAAATGTCCAACAGAATTGTGATTAAATTACTGAGTATTCATTTAAAAATTGCATGGAGGCTCCCTGCTCCTCCTGTTTGACACTCAGCTACGTCTTCCTGCGCAGCGCCAGCCTCAACCCTGAGACATGACAGTGAAGGTTGGAGTGAACAGATTTGGCCATACTGGGCACCTGGTCACCAGGGCTGCTGTGTACTCTGGCAAAGTGGATGCTGTCACCGTCAATGATCCTTTCACTGACCTCAACTACATGAGGTCTGCACGTTCCAGTATGATTCTACTGGCAAGCTCAAAAGCACAGTCAAGGCTGAGAACAGGAAGCATGTCATCAATGGAAAATCCACCTCCATCTTCCAGGAGGAAGATCCTGCTAACATCAAATGGGGTGATGCGGGTGCTGAATATATTGTGGAGTCCACTGGTGTCTTCACCACCATGGAGAAGGCTGGGGCTCACTTGAAGGATGAAGCCAAAAGGGTCATCACCTCTGCCCCTTCTGCAGATGCCCCCATGTTTGTAATGGGTATGAACCATGACAAGTATGACAACTCCATGAAGACTGTTAGCAATGCCTCTTGCACCACCAACTGTTTGGCCTCCCTGGCCAAGGTCATCCATGACAACTGTGGCATCGATGGAGGGACTCCACAGTCAATGTCATCACTGCCACCCATAAGACTGTGGGTGGCCCCCCTGTCAAGCTGTGGCATGATAGCCAAGGGGCTGCCCAGAACATCATCCCTGTTTCACTGGCACTTCCAAGGTTGTGAGCAAGGTCATCCCTGAGCTGAATGGGAAGCTCACTGGCATGGCCTTCTGTGTCCTCACCTGGAATGCGTCAGTTGTGGATCTGACCTGCCACGTGGAGAACGCTGCCAAATACAATGCCATCAAGAAAGTAGTGAAACAGGCATCAGGGGGCCCCCTCAAAGGCATCCTGGGCTATACTGAGGACCAAGTTGTCTCTGGCAACTTTTAACAGTGACACCCACTCCTCCACCTTCAATGCCGGGGCTGACACTGCCCCCAATGACCACTTTGTCCAGCTCATTTCTTGGTATGACAATGAATTTGGCTATAGCAGCAAGGTGGTGAACCTTATGGTCCACATGGCCTCCAAAGAGTAAGAGCCCCCTGGACCATCAGCCCTAGTGACAGGAAGAGAGACCCTCAGCTGCAGGGGAGTCCTTGTCCCAAATCAATCCCCCAACACACTGAGAATATCCTGATCTCCAGTTTCCATCCTAGACCCCCTGAAGAGAGGAGGGGCTTAGTGAGCCCTGCTTTGTCATGCACCATCAATAAAGTTCACTGTACCCAGCCAAAAAAAGAAAAATTGCATGGAATATAATGGGAGGTCAAGTGTGAAGTGCGGGGTAAATGAAAACAAGATTCGCCATAAACTGATCAAACTGGGTAATAAGTACACTATTTTATTTTTTTATATACTTAAAATTTTCTAATATAGCCCTGGCTGGCGTGGCTCAGTGGATTGAGCACTGGCCTGCAAACAAAGGGGTTGCCAGTTCAATTCCCAATTGAGGCACATGCCTGGGTTACGGGCCAGGTCCCCAGTTGGGGATGCACAGGAGGTGACCACACATTGATGTTTCTCTTCCTCTTTCTCCCTCCCTTCCCTTCTCTCTAAAAATAAATAAATAAACTATTGTAAAAATAATAAAACAAATTTTCTAATATAAAAAGTTTTAAAATGTGAGAATATAAAAATTTACTACATTCTAAAAAGTTTAAGATAGTAAGAACAGTGTCTTTTTATTTTTTTATTTAAAAATTTTTACTTTTTTACAGATAGGGGAAGGGAGGGAGAAATAGAGAGAGAGAAACATCGGTGTGTGGTTGCCTCTCACATGGCCCCAGGCATGTGCCCTGACTGACTGGGAATCGAACTGGAGACTCTTTGGTTCGCAGCCCGAGCTCAATCCACTGAGCACACCGGCCAGGGAAGAACAGTGTTTTTATTAACCTTTTAGTTCATTCATTGGAACAGCAAATTTTCTTTAAATTATTTTATTGTTGTTCAATTAAGTTGTCCGAATTTACCCCCCATCACTCCCTCCCCACCCCAGCCATCCCTAACTCCCTCCCCTGCTTCCACCCCCCGACTTGGTTTTGTCCATGTGTCCTTTATACTTGTCCCTAAAAGCTTTTCCCCTCTTCCCCTCATTATCTCCTTACACCACCCCTCTGGTTACTGTCAGACTGTTCTTAATTTCAATGTCTGTGGTTATACTTTGCTTGCTTGTTTGTTTTGTTGATTAGGTTCCACTTAAAGGTGAGATCATATGGTCTTTGTCTTTCATCACCTAGCTTATTTCACTTAGCATAATGCTCTCCAGTTCCATCCGTGCTGTTGCAAAGGGTAGGAGCTCCTTCTTTCTCTCTGCTGCATAGTATTTCATTGTGTATATGTACTATAGTTGTTCGACCCACTCATTTACTGATGGGCACCCAGGTTGCTTTCAGCAATTGGCTATTGTAAACTGTGCTGCTACGAACATTGGGGTGCACAGGTTTTTTTTGACTGGTGTTTCAGGGTTCTTAGGATATAATCCCAGCAGTGGAATTGCCAGGTCAAAAGGCAGTACCATTTTTAGTCTTCTGAGAAATTCCATATTGTTTTCCACAGTGGCTGCACCAGTCTGCATTCCCACCAATAGTGCACTAGGGTTCCCTTTTCACCACATCCTCTCCAACACTTGTTGACTTGTTTATGATGGCCATTCTCACCAGTGTGAAGTGGTATCTCATTGTGGTTTTAATTTGCATCTCTCTGATGGCTAGTGATGCTCAGCATCTTTTCATATGTCTCTGGGCCCTGTGTGTCCTCTTTGTAAGTATCTGTTCAAGTCTCTTGCCCATTTTTTAATTGGGTTGTTTGTGTTCCTGGAGGGGAATCATGTGAGTTCTTTACATATTTTGGAGATCAAACCCTTGTCCAAGGTATCATTGGCAAATATGTTTTCCCATATAGTTGTTTCTCTTTTCATTTCAATGCTGTTTTCTTTAGCCATGCAGAAGCTTTTTAATTTGATGAGGTCCCATTTGTTTATTCTTTCCTTTATGTCTCTTGCTCTAGGGGATATATTGGTGAAAATATTGCTGCATGAATGTCTAAGAATTTCCTGCCTATGTTTTCCTCTAGGACTTTTACGGTGTCATGACTTATATTTAAGTCTTTTATCTATCTTGAATTTATTTTTGTGTATGGTGTAAGCTGGTGATCGAGTTTCATTTTTTTGTATACAGTTGTCCAGATCTCCCCACACCATCTGTTGAAGAGGCTATTTTTACTCCATTTTATGGTTCTGCCCCCTTTGTTGAATATTAATTGACCATAGAGACTTGGGTTTATTTCTGGTCTCTCTACTCTGTTCCATTGGTCTACATGTCTGAAATAGCATATATTTATTGTGTTGTATATGTGCTTATCATTATTGGCCTAGGCATATGATGGCAAACATGTAACTAATAATCTAATGCAATTGCCTCCAAACACTTGCTCCAAGCACCCTATCAGTAATAAGTACATAAATATACACCCATGCATATTCCAGTAATGTATTTCAGTAAATCTACTTAGTAATCCACTTTTGCTGATTTCTCACCAGATATTACATCATCTTTTTTAAAAAAAGCAAATGTAACTAAGGATGGGAAAAGTAAGTAGAGGCTGTTAGTTTTGTTGTCCCTTATGCATGCTTGCATTATAAATATGTTCAAGCCAAGATTTCTTTGCAGGAATTTTTAAAGTCAACTGTCCATTTTATGAGGGTTAATTTTGTTAAAACCAGGCAATATAATCAATAAATCCATTTAATCAATGCAGGTAAACTGCAATACTTCTTAATGTTCTGAAAATTGGAGTGAGGGGTACCATTGTTAACTCTTCTATGCTGTGAAACTTGCATTTTGTCAAGATACCTAATTTATTGTGCTTAACATGAAATCAGTTGTTGAGAAAACAAACTGCCAATCTCAATCAATACATAAAATATCAATAGTGCTTAATTTCATATTTGTATGCACATAAATAGATTTTAATATTTTCTTCCTTGACCTCAATGGATTATTTTGGGTATACCTCACATTGAAGTCTATTGGTCTAGTAAAAGATACATAAATATTTCTTGGCAAAAAATAAGAGAAATAAGCATTGGGTATTCTGGAGGGGCACATGGAAGAGACACCTAACTCACGATCAGTATGGGGATGGTGAACAACAAAAGTGATGCTAAATAGGGACCTGAATAATGGATAAGAGATTGGACTGGATGGGTTAAGGGTGGCAGAGCATGGTATTTAGAGCAAAAGAGTATGTTATAAGCAAAGGCACAGAGGTAAAGAGTAAACACAGCACATTCAAATTAATATATTAGTAGTCTAAAATAACTGAAGTATATTTCTAGAGGTGTAGAGGTGAGATGGTGTGGATGGACAGAGATCCAGAGATGAGGATGATGGTAAAGCCTTGTTTGAATTTTACCTGGAGGGCAGTGGGGAGATAGGTGAAGATGTCGAGGATTTGGCCTTGACCCAAAAATGGTCTGGCCTTTGTCCCTGGCTCCAGGCAGGTAACCTCTAACCCCCAGGAAGTAATGGAGCATCTTTGTTATTCATGATGGGGTCCTTTGGGTCATGTGGTATCTCACTCGAAGGGAAGTGGGCAAACTGAAAATTAAGTTCAACTATGTGGGCACTTACGTAAGTCACAATGAAAACTCTGGATACTCAAGCTCATGTGAGCTGCTTTGGCTGGCAATGCTACACCACTGATCCTCAGAGGGTAGCACATTCCTTGAGTACAACTGAAGCTTCACATTTGAAACCTCATAGATTGCATCCCATGCATCTCTTCTTTAGGCTGATTCTAATTTGTATTATTTTCCCTATAATGACTCTTATCTATTGGTATAACTGCTTTCAGTGAGTTCTGAGTCTTTCCAGTGAATTACCAAAACTGGAGGTGGTTTTAAGAAACCCCCAAACTCTTGCATGGTGGCAGAAGTGAGGGTGGTCATGTACAGACTCTTACACCTTTAACTTTTATTAAGACCCTAACCCCTCGGAGTTGAAGTCAAAAGTCTTGGGAAGACGTGGCAGTCTGAAAGACTGTGCCTTTAACTTTGCAGTTTGGCTAACTTCAGGTAAACAGTAAAAATGTTTAAGCTGTGGGTAACAATTGGACAAGGTACATAAACTAGATTCTAGAAGGATCACATTGGCTACACTGGGTAGAATATGTCATAGAAGAGTAAGACTAGCAAGAGATGAAAATGACAGTAGGCCTGGAGAGGGACATATTTATGAGATTTACAATGCAAAATTAACTGAATGTGAGGAGTGACAGGAAGAGAAATCAGGGGTGGACCCACCAGAAAGAGAACCAGGTTTTAGTTTTGTTTGGGAGGAAACGGAGGGAGTTGGAGGACTGAACTCAATTTGGACAGTTTGGCCCTGGCTGGTGTGGCTCAGGGGGTTGAACGATGGCCTCTGAACCAAAAGGTCACAGGTTCGATTCCTGGTCAGGGCATATGCCCAGGTGGCTGGCCAGATCCGCAGCTGGGAACACATGAGAGGCAACTGATAGATGTGTACAGATCAATGTATCTCTTACACATCAGTGTTTCTCTCTTTCTTTCTTCCTCCCTTCTCCTCTAAAAATAAATAAATAAAATCTTGTAAAATTTTATTTTGGATAGTTTAATTTGAGAACCACTTTAGACACCTAGGTAGGGTTGTTCCATTAGCTGTCAAACCAGGGATTCTTTAGAATCAGGAGCCAATAGCATAACTACAATTACCAAAGTCAAGGGACAGATTGATATTGACTACAGACAAGTCAACCAGACTTGAATGGTCAAGGACCAAACACCAATATTAAAGGAATAGGCAGTGTATCAAAAACTCGGAGAGTAAGTGGCAGCCTGAGAGGTAGGAGAAAAACCTGAAAAGTACAGTTAATATTGAATGGTTGGTATTTACTTTCTTCTTTTTTGCTAATGTCATTTTCTCCACTTCTTTTAATGAACATTATACGAAAAAAGGTGTAGTTTTAAATCAGTATTATAACTTGCATCCATGTATTTTCCAATTCATATATATAAAAGTGAGACACAGTTTAATGGTTTTCTGACCTATCTCAAAGTAATTAATGATTCACATAGCTCAAATATCTGAATTATTAGCATCTCTAATCAATGATTTTCTTCCCCAAGCCTTTTTTAAAGCACCCACCCTCATTACTACTGTAAACTATCTGGAACTATTTAACTTTGCCAGGCTGTTAAGATCTCTCTCTCCCCCTTGAGAAACCCAACCCAGACAAATGCATAACTGAGGAAACACCGCTCTAAAAATGTAATGACACATAGCACTAGTAACAACTTGAGAGTATTTGTTTCTTTAGGATTAAAATAAATAAAATTTATCCTCAGTACAGTTCAGAGATATAAAATATACAGTAATGACTGATGTAATAATCTATACAAGTAGCCTCAACATTCACATCTGGTATAAGATCAGTTACAAGTTTTTTAGTTGCAATTATTTTAAAGATATAAAATATCTCACCACCACCTTTTCAAGGAGATGAGCTCCCTGATCTTAGAAATCCTGTATTACGTCATTAGAATATATTTAATTATTTTTCTTTCAAGATGTTAAATGTCATTATCTAGCAGAGGAATATCTAAGTACATATTTCCCATTCTGAAGACTAAACCAAAACCTTTATCCCAAATACTTCTCTAAAAAACTCTTTAAACTTAATTATAACTATATTTTGTCAGTTTAAACCTTGATCCTTTACTTAAGTAACGGCTTGATCCTTTACTTAAGTAACGGCTTAGCTAGTCCTGAACTTTGAGTTTACCAAAATGAAGAATGATAAATGTCTCTGCTGTTCTTATTCTAAACGTCTTTTGAGAAGCAGAATGTTGAAAAAAATTTCTATATTCTTTTGAAAGTAAATTTGCAACCAGTGTATTCATAAAACACTACTGAGAAGATAAGCACCTTTATTTTTTCTTCAGAGAACCTCAGTCCATTTAGTGATTACATATTGTGCATTTCTAAAATATTGACAGAAAAAACACACTAGATTTATGAAAATGGCATTACCCATAGTGTTAATTTCTTCTTACATTAATCCCAACTATCAACTTGGTGAATATATAGTTCAGGTAACTTCACTTAAGAACCTTAGCACCATTTGACAAGCAGGGCAGTTTTTAAAGAATATTAAGAATTCCCAAAAATAAACAGAGTGGGTAGGTAGTTGAGAAAATTTTTTGAAAGACAAATTTCACCTTCCCCAAATAAGCAATTCCAACATATTCCTACTCAGAGTTATTTTAAAGTATTTCTTAGGAAATCTGAGAACCAAACATTTCAATATGTCAGGGAGAGTTTTGAGGTTCACAAATTATATTGAGAAATGTTGGAATCATTTCTGAATATGGATCCACAGTTTTCTCATCTGTAAAATAAAGTGATTGAATAGAAAATTATCTATCCCTACAATGTCTTCCAGTAGTGTTTCTTGTAACTAAGTGATATGATTTCCCTCTATAAATAAAAACTAAAAGTGTTAAAAGTGTATTTTTTAAATTCTGAGGGGTTTTGTTGTTTTGGGTTTATCTATTAATAATCCTTGAAGTATACATAAACAAGCCAGCCATTTTATATATAAGAACAGGCTAATAGCCTTTGCAGAAAACACAGTATAAATAATGAAATCTCTGATTTAAAGTGAAATAATGTTTTCCAACTTTACTTTCGCTAATTTTACTTCAAATCCAAACTTTATTCTCCATTACATAGCCATTTCATCATCTGAATACTTTTCCTAGTTTATACATGTATCAAAATTAATCTTGCTGCCCTTTGACATGAAAAAACATCTACTTGCCATCCCCATTATATACAATTCATTCTTTTAAAAACCTTGAATGACAAATGTTTATGGTTGTTCTGAACTGGTTGTTCTGAACTAATGACTCTCTTTATAATGGACCTTCTCTAATGTTTAAATATGCCTTTTCATTCTGTAACAGCATTTGTAAAGGTAAGGACTGTCAAAATAGAATTAGTCTGATGCTGAGGTAAATTCTTCCACTTTAGTAAATTTTAATTTTATTTTTTAGTAAAAAGTTTTAAGTGTCTTTAGTGTTTAAAAGGACATTTCATAAGCCCTTTTCAATTATAGTGTACAAACACTAGGAAGACTTTAAAACGTCAATACTGTTTGTCTCTGGGTAGTGTGGTATTACACGCCATTTTTTTTCCCGCTGCCCAAAAAGCAGTGTTACTATTTGGTAATCGATTACTTCAAAATTAAATTTTAAATAGTTTATAAAGCGTGTAACATCAACACATTTCACTTCTTCAGCGGGTATGTTAAATGCTTCTTCCCTATTGATAAACTTCTGCTTTAACATGGAAAGTATTTGATCAGGTGTCTGTCAGGTTGGATGAAGAGAAAACATTTACTTTCCTGGCCATTCTCTTAACTTAGGCTTTTAAGGAAATCCAGGAAGTGAGTTTGAATTTAATTGCAGTGACTCTCGCAGCAATAAACTTTTGGGGGACCAGCATAACACCTTTCATTACAACTATCAGCAAGACGGCAAAAGACTGCCAGGTTACCAATGTTTCCAGAAACTTGTTAGTATTCTCTTCTGTCATTATTTCAGAACGATTTCATTTAAAAAGAGATGCAATTGTAAACCGTTTCTATTTCAAGCCCATAAAAACCAGAACTGGGATGAAAGGCAAAGCCTTGACCTTTCTATTTTCGACTTTCATCTGTGTGGCTAAGCCATCTGCTTTCTCTCCCCTACCCCATCTACTTAATGGACTGAAAATACTGCACCTAATTGCAATTTTATTAAACCTGCCTCACTTTTCTACTTTAACGAAATAGGGCTTGATTTTCAGGGGTTTTGCGCCTGAACCCTCGCTTGTAAAATTTTGCTTACCCCTACTTCCCACCTCCCTCAATTATGAGTTATCAAATATCTTTAAACTAGGATATTAGACTCCGGTGTATTAAGCCACCTAAAGAGCTCTTCACTTTGAGCACTGAGCGCCCGACGGAAAAATCGACTCCAGTCTTTCCTCCTGTGGCTGTGGGGCCGGTATCATCACTGTGGTTGCGGTTACACAGGATTCACCTCTCAGCTCAGCCTAGAACCGGATCGCGCGTCTCCACCGCCAAACAAGAAGCACTCAGACCCGGGGTGGGGGGGGGGAGACCCCGGCAGGAGAAAAGCTCCGGGAGGTAGGGAGCTGGGAACAAGAAAGAGCTCTCAAAACTGGAAGGAAGGACCTTCCGAGTAACGAAGGGTAAAAGGTTTGTGAAGTGGAGAAAGAAGTGGGCAGCCGAGGTGAAAGGCAAGAAGGGGCCCGGCCCGGCGGGAGGGAGCGGGGGCCCGGGGAGCGGCTCCCGGCCGGGCAGGAGGCGCGGGGGCCGAGGCGGGCGTGGGCAGCTCGTCGCCGCCCGCCCGCCGGAGTCTGAGCCAGCGGGGGCGCTTTCAGCGGCGCCAGGCGCCGGTGTGGGGGGGGGGGTGAAGAGCGGAGAAAAGAGCAGTTTGAGGGGCCGACGCGGCAGGGACAGCGGGCCCACCCCCAGCCGAGCCCCGCTACTTAACTATTTGTAGAGCTGCTGCAGGCACAGGTCCAAGCTCTCGCCCTCCACCTCCTCCCGGGTGATGCGTTCCGACAGCGGCCGCGGGAGCGGGGGCAGCGGCGGCAGCTGGGGCTGCGGCGGCGGCACGGCCGACTGCCCCGGGGCTGCCTCAGCCTCGTCCTCCTCGCCCTCCGCCGGAGCCGCCGCCGCCTCCTCTTCCTCCACAGCCTCCTCCTCGGGCTCGGGGTCTTGGTCCTGCTCTTGCTCCTCCTCCTCCGTCGCGGCTACCGTGGCTGCCTCCTCCTCCCCTGGCTCTTCAACTGAAGAAGCCTCGACTGTCTCAGCCGCTATCAGTTCGGGCTCAGGCTCCGACTCGGGTTCGGGTTCGGGTTCGGGTTCCGGCTCTGGCTCGCCGCCGCCGCAGGGTCCGCGAAACTCGCCCAGGAATAGCTCCAGGAAGCGCCGGTAAGTTTTCTCTTCAGGGATGCAGCCGGCCATCGCTGCTCAAGCCCCAGGGCCGACCGGGAAGTGGCAAGGGGGAAGCCCAGGAAGGGGAGGGGGCTACTCTCGAGCCTCGGGCTCCCACGAGGGCGGCAAACCACCGCACCGCCACGAGCGATCAGCACTAGGTTGCCTGGAGAGGGCTCCCGCAAACGTGCGCGCCGCCGAGTGCAGACGTGCGCGGCCCGGGGGCGGGGGCGGAGCGCGCCTCCTCTGATCTGGAGGGAAAGTTGGTGGCGGGAGCGCGCTCAGGGTCCAGCGGAGGCCCACCCTCTAGCCCTACAGAGAGCTCAGCCGATGCTGCCTAGAGACTGTCGCCATGGTAACCGGCTCCAATTAAGAATTTCAGGGTCCCTCCCGTCGAATTCCCAGAGTCGAAAGGACACTTGAGTCGCCTGCGCTCCACCTCTGAATGTCTTTATTGTATGGATACCCTAGCTTCAAGTGGATGCGGTAAACTAAGACAATTCCAAGTATAAATGTTGGTTCCCACTTTGATTGGATTTATCTGAGTTTTCTTTATCTGTTTCTGCCTTGCCTTAGCGTCTTTATCTGTTGAAAGATGCTACAGTGTGAAAGATGCTACACCTTTGTTGATGACATTCCTTTAATAAGTATTTTGGGGCAGTGGAGGGCATTAAACACATACCAAGTGGTAAGTCCTTTTGCATACTTTTTCTCATTTGATTCTGTGAAAAAAAGTGGTCTTGTCCTCATTTATCAAAAAGAGGAAAGCAGGACTAAGTACTCGCTTTGAGGTGTGCAAGCTACTGGCCATGACATTGGAATAAGAATCCAGGTTGTCAGACTCCAAAGCCTCCTAGACTTTTTTCCCCTTGTCCTCTTTTCTGAAGATTCAATAGTACAATGTATCTATGAAGCCTTATTTTTATAGGGCTTTATAGTTTACAAGTTGTTTTTTGCCCATGTAATCCTTACAATAGCGCCTCAAGGTAGAAGACATTGCCATTATGATTCCATTTTATAGATGAGGAAACTGAGCCTTAAAGACATTGTGACTTTGCTCAAGGTCACACACAGTGATACAACAAGGAACAAATCCTGATCTTTTCACTGCAAAGCCATTAGTGTTCCAGCACACCCCTCTTTAGTGTCTGCATAATACACATTATACTTTATCACATATGTATTCTTTTTACATTTTGTTTGCTCTTCTTTCTCATCTCCCCAGTCTCTTTTCTTTCTTAGATTGAAACTGAAACTTTAAATGATTCTAATTTTCTTACCAAACTACACACAAACCTATTATTTTCAAGCCTTACTGAATGAGGGTTTGGGAGAGGGAGAAGCTGTGTTGTTATACAGCTGTATAGATGATAGCATCCTTACTGCACACTGCCTTGCCCATGTAACATATAATTCTCAACAATATAGTGACTCTTTTTCTTTGAAAAACATGTTCACCTCCATATCAAAAATAAAAAAGGAAAACATGTTCACAAATTATCCACCCATCCTCTCCATTTACTGTTTCTGGGTTTCAGTTGGATTTAAGGTCTGAAATACTATTTATAGTCAGTTATTAATGGCAGAAGAAGGAGTACCCCTTGCCAACTGTTTTTGTATAATACTGTATTCTAAATCCCTGACCTGATACTGTTATTTTAAGATTAAGTGGGTTGAGCTCACTAATGTACATTATGGCATCATGTAAAATAAACGTCCATTCTCTATCCCAGTTTGAGATTAAATAATACGTGATAGAAACTTTATAGTGAGTCATGCATAAGTCCTCTATAACTATTTATTTTTGTCTCAAAGGTAAATGGAAAGACCCAATAAATAAGTCTGTTTCCAGACAAGCTAAATGTATTTATACGTGTTTTGTTTAAAATATCCACTAGTGTAGAGCAACTTCTCTGAGATGCCAAGAAATTCCTTAAACTCCCCATTTGTGATTGTTTTCAATCCACCTGTTCATTTCCATTTCAGAATGTCTAGGAAAGACTGACAAAACTTCTAAGACTGCAAACTTATCCCTGGCCAGTGTGGTTCAGTGGGTTGGGCATCATCCCACAAACCAAAAGGTCTCTGGTTCAATTCCAGAACACAGCACATGTCTGGGTTGTGGGCCAGGTCCTCAGTTGGGAGCAACCAACGGATATTCCTCACCCTCTCTCCCACCTTTCCCCTGTCTCTAAAAATAAATAAATAAAATCTTTTTAAAAAAGACTAAAAACTTAAATGTCCACAATTTTATATTGCAACAACTATTCAACATCTCAGAATTTGACATGATGGCATTTAGTTCAAGAGTACATAGCTTTCAACTGTAACAATTCACATCAGACTACACCTTCCTACTTTGTAATGTGATTGCCTTCCTCATCAAGGTGACATTTGTGACATTAATTTATGACTCAACCCACATATTAAAGGAAAGTGTTATATGTTGAGAAAACATTACTACTAAGAATAAAAGAAAAAGCCCACACCTCTATATTACAATAAATGAGAGGTGTGTTTGCTTATATTAATAAAGATATTACTTCACAAAAGATCCATCCTAGCGCATCCATTTGACAGAGTAGCTTTGCCAGAAAGAAGGGTGCTGACAGCAGTGCTGGGATCTCAGAGCAGCTGTGTAGGATGATTTTCCCATTGTCAAGAAGTCTTTTTAGTCATTATTTTGCATTGCTTTAGTTTTCAGTTCCTCTCCTCTCACACTTCCCTCATTTCCTTTCTTACTATCTATTAAAAAATATTGAGCTATGAAAAGCATATATTATCAAGGGTATTTAAATTTTTTAAGATTTTTGAGATTTTTTTCTCATAAGAATTGTTCTTTCTCTAACCTGTATCTCTTTGAAGGAAATGAACAATGTCCTTTCATGGATATTTATGGTAATGATGATATTTGTAAGTTTCAAAAGAATAATGTTTGACAGTTTCTTATCATATGACCCAGGAATTCCTGTCCCAGATATTTACCCACAAGAAATGAAAATATGCCCACCAAACATATACACACCACAAAAATACTTGTACATGTTTGTAATAGTTTTGTTCATAATGCTCAAACTTAGAAGTAATGCAGATGTCCATCAATAGGTGAATAGATAAACGAATTGTGGTATATTCATACAATGGAATACGGCTTAGCAAGTTTTAAAAATGAACTAATGATAAACCCAACAACATGGATGAATCTCAAAAACATACTGAGAGAAAAAAAATCCAGGCACAAAAGAGTACATACATACTCTATGATTCCACTTATATGAAATTCTAGTACAGGCAAAAACTATAGTAGCAAAAAGCAGATTAGTGGTTGACTGGGACTGAGGTGGGGTGGCGGATACATGGCAAAAGAGTAAGAGGGGAATTTTATGGGTTGATAATAATAATCTATGTTTTGACAGGGTGGTTGGTTATATAAGTGTATTATCAAAATTTATCAAAGTGTATATTTTAAAATTGCTTTATTGATGGATTTTTTTTAGAGGAAAGGAGAAAGAGAGAGAGAAAGAGAAACTTTGATTTGTTTTTCCACTTATTTGTATATTCATCAGTTGATTTTTGTGTATGTGCCATGACTGGGGATCGAACTCACAACATTGGTGTATTGGGACAATGCTCTAACCAACTATGCTACCCAGCCAGGGCCTCAAAGTGTACATTTTAATTAAGTGTATTACATGTAAATTATACCTCAATAAAAGTGATTTTGAAAGTTTAAAATAATTTATTGCTGTGTTACTCCTTGTCCTTTTTGCTTTCATATCCATTCTTTCTCCTTTGTTCTGCCCTGTATTTTAAAGGAGACTGACCCTTTCAGGCTGTATTCACCAATGTTCCTTGAAATCAGCTGACTTTCAACTGAGATTTGCCCAGTGGGAGACATCTGCAGGAAACTGGAAAGTGGGAGGAAAGGAGAAAACCAGGGTATTTCTTCCCTGTCCCCTACCTCAGTCCCAATGCTTGCTGCATTTTTTTCACAGCTTTCCTCACCCTGATCATGTCCAATAGCATTCTAGCTTTTGCCTGTGACACCAGCCCTTGATTTCTAGAAATCCTTCTGTTTATCCATCAGCCTAGAAATGGTAATGGCTTGTAGCTTCCTAATCTTGCTTTCTATGGACTGAATATTTTTATTCTCTAAAAATTCACATGTTGCAATACCCCCAAAGTGATATTAGGAGGTGGCCCTTTGGGGAGGTGATTAGGTCATGAGGGTGGAACCCTCGTGAATGGGATTTAGTACCCTTAAAAAAAAGGTACAAAGAGGCCCCTCTCCCCTTCTTCCATGTGAGGACATAGTAAAAGGACAGCTATCTGTGAACCACATAATCAGCCAGAGCCCTAATCTTGGACTTCCAAGCCTCCAAAATTGTGAGAAATAGACTTCTGTTGTTTATAAACTACCCAACTTACAGTATTTCTTATAGCCACCAAAACCAACTAAGACACCTACTCACCTTTCCTTTTGGCTTTTCAGCTCTTCTATTACTTGTGTAACCAATTCCCTGGATCCTATTCCTTGTGTTTTCTTAACTGAATCTTAATTGATATAATAGCAAATAATACTTTAAAACACTATAAAATAGATGAATATATAAAAGAACTATAAAAGGATTCAGCTGACATTAAAGCAAGTTTAGGTCTTCAAAGGTGCTACTGGAACATCGGACTAACTTGAAATTAGTAGTAAATGATTTCCTAGAATAAAGTTACAAATATGTTGCTAGCGGCCCAAGGAGAAGGAGGAAAGGATGAATAGGTGGAACATGGGATTTTTTAGGGCAGCAGAAACTACTCTGTATGATACCATAATGGTGGATATATACTAGACATTTGTCAAAATCCATAGGATGGCCCTGGCTCATGTGGGTTAGTGGACTGAGTGCCAGCGTGTGAACCAAAGGGTCGCTGGTTAGATTCATAGTCATGGCACATGCCTGGGTTGAGGGCCAGGTCCCCAGTGGGGGGTGCATGAGAGGCACCACGCAGTGATGTTTCTCTCCCTTTCTTCCTCCCTTCCCCTCTCTCTAAAAATAAATAAATAAAAGCCTTTTTTAAAAAAATCCATAGGATTTACAACACAAAGAGTGAACCCTAATGTAAACTGTGTTCTTTAGTTAATAGTAATGTATCAATATTGGCTATCAATTGTAATAATGTAGGGAAACTATGGTGGCTGGTGGAAGAGATCACAATATTGGGGTTCTCGCTGTCCTTTCCAGTCTTTCTCTTGTAAATCTAAAACTGCTTTAATGTTTATTAATTTTTTTAAACAATATTTGATATATGGTGAGTAATTGGTGCTTATAATTTAAAAAGCTGTGTTAACTTTTCAGTTCTCTTGAATTAATATTGCTTGGTTATGCAAGTCTAGAATATTCTCTTTATTCTAAAGTATGCCTGTTTTATCTCTTTATAGGCAAAAAATAGAAAACTATTTCCAAAAAAAAATCCTCAATTTTGTTACTGCCGATTGTAAAAAAAAAATTATTTGAAGCTGATACCATATCCCAAATTAAAAAATATTTTGTTTACATAAAATATTGCAATTGTATATTTTTGAAAAAGTATAATAACAGTGAAGTATATATATATATATATATATATATATATATATATGTGTGTGTGTGTGTGTGTTTATGTGTGTATTTATCAGATCTTAGCACCTAGGCAATATCAGCACTTAGTGTCTAGTGCTTAGTGCTTAAGGCTAGGTCTAATGACCAGTGTTAAATTGCAAGTAAAAAAAGCATAATTTTTAGTCATTTTAAAAAATTAAATGGAAGGAAAACAAATCAATATGTAAAACTTTTTAAAAGATACTAATTTGATTGTGCTGTCAAACAGACGAGTAGGGAGCAACAGAATACCTGACAACTGAAAAAACTGAGAACACAAAAATATCTCTATTTATTTTTATTTTTTAGTATATTTTATTGATTATGCTATTACAGTTGTCTCATTTTTCCCCTTTGTCCCCCTCCACCCAGTACCCCTTCCCTTCAGCAATCTCCCCCTTAGTTCATGTCAGTGGGTCACATGTGCAAGTTCTTTGGCTCCCCATTTCCTATACTATTCTTAACATCCACCTGTCTGTTTTGTACCTGTCAATTAAACTTCTTAATCCTTGGACCTTTTCCCCCCATTCTCCCTCTTCCCCCTCCACACTGATAACCCTACATATGATCTCCATATCTATGATTCTGTTCCTGTTCTGGTTGTTTCCTTAGTTTTTGTTTTTTAGATTCAGTTGTTGATAGTTGTAAGTTTGTTGTCATTTTACTGTTCATGCTTCGGATCTTCTTCTTTTTCTTAAGTCCCCTTAACATTTCATATAATAAGGACTTGATGATTATGAACTCCTTTAGCTTTACCTTGTCTGGGAAGCACAATATTTGCCCTCCAATTCTAAATGAGAGCTTTGCTGGATAGAGAGTAATCTAGGTTGTAGGTCCTTGCTTTTCATCACTTTGAATACTTCTTGCCAGTCCCTTCTTGCCTGCAAAGTTTCTCTTGAGAAATCAGGTCATAGTATTATGCATACTCCTTTGTAGGTAACTCTCTGCTTTTCTCTTGCTGCTTTTAAGAGTCTCTCTTTATCTTTAATCTTTAGCATTTTAATTATGATGTGTCTTGGTATGGTCCTCTTTGGGTCCAACTTCTTTGGGACTCTTTGTGCTTCCTGAACTTGTATGTTTATTTCCTTCACCAAATTAGGGAAGTTTTTCTTTCATTATTTTTTCAAATACATTTTCAATTTCTTGCTCTTCCTCTTCTCCTTTGGGATCCCTGTGATTTGGATCTTGGCACTTCTGGAGATGTCTCATTTTTTTGAATTCTTGTTTCTTCATTCTGTACTGATTGACTGTTTATTTCTTCCTTATGTTCCAAATTGTTGATTTGAACCCTGACTTCCTTCCCTTCACTGCTGGTTCGCTGTGGATTTTCCTTTATTTCACTCAGTATAGCCTTTATTTCTTCCCTTACATATTTTCTGTACTCAATGAGTTCTCTGAGTCATTCTTATCACCAGTGTTTTGAACTCTGCATCTGATAAGTTGGCTATTTCCATTTCACTTAGTTATTTTTCTGGAGTTTGGTTCTGTTCTTTCATTTGGGCCATATTTCTTAGTCTCCTCAATTTGGCAGCCTCCCTGTGTTTGTTTCTGTCTATTAGGTAGAGCTGCTTTGACTCCCTGTCTTGGCGCACCTGTTACATTTTAAGGGGCAGAGCCTTAGGTATTCTCCAGGCCAGGGCAACCTGTTTCACCTCTCCGTGGCACTATATGCGGGGGAGGGGTCAGAAAGGGAACAAAGCTGCTTGCTTCACACTCATTCCTGTTTCTAGTTACTTCACCCACTCCCCAGATGTGACTGGCGCCCCTCTAACTGTTGCCCTGATGGTGGTTCCCAGAGAGGGTTAGTTTGAGTACATTCTAACACCCTGGGGACAGTTTCAACAGACTCTCCTAAGAGACTGGCAGTTTCTTCCACCACCCCAACCCACACTGGATTTTTACAGCCAGGAATTATGAACCTGGACTGCAGGTTTTGGCCTGGAGCTGGGGTCACTTGCTCCCCAGGTGTCCCTCCCAGTTTTTATCTGCCACATGCAAATGTGGGATCACCCAATCCACTGGCCGCCACTGCTGCAGCCACACCGTGTCCTCTCTGCCCCAGCTCCCTGCCTCTACCCCTATTACCTGTCTGGATGAATATTTTTTCTTCAAACCCTTGGTTGTTGGACTTCTATACAGTTCTATTTTCTGGTAGTTCTGGTGTTTTTTGTTTTGAAGTGAGTTGTGATCCTTCTTATGGTTGTGTGAGGAGGCAAAGCATATGTGTCTCCTCCATCTTGGCTGGAAGTCCTGGTGTTTTTCTAAAATGTTTTAAAATAATGACTTCATCCTTTCTCATTAATATAACCTAGGTACATCTTCTACAGCCTAAATTAATAACATAACTTTCAAATCATCTCCATTTGCTGCCAGCAATATTACTATTATATTAATTTTTATTTATTTTCTCTTGTTGGCTAATATGGTTAGATTGCAACAGTCTAAAGCTAAAACTCACATTAGATAATAACCGGCCCACATGCACTACTTTTTAAATTAATTTTTAGACAGAGAGAAAGGGAGAGAGAGAGAGAAAGAAATATCAATTTGTTGTTTCACTTATTTATGCCTTCATTGGTTGACTCTCATATCGTGTAGCCTTGGCATATCAGGGCAACACTCCAGCCAACTAAGCTACCCAGCCAGGGCCTGCTTTGCTTTTCAAAACTGATGGAGGTACTTTATCAATGGCTAACATATGGTATATTCCTTCTATAATAAAAGGTTTTTCTAAAGTAAATTGACTTTATTTTCTAAAATCCACTTTAAAAAACCAAAAAGTGCTTTATGTGGTAAAAAGCTATCTTTATTATTATCATCTAATTTTTAATTCCCTTTCTATATATACTTAGAATAAATACATGCAAGAATTAAGAGTGATATTGATCATATTCTATTTTAGTTAGCAGAAGTTCATTCTCCACTCTGGAACATTCATCAAAAAATCCAACTAATTTTTTAAATGAAAATTAAGCAAGCAACTAAATGTGAAAACTCATAAATGTGTCTTCTATGCTCAGAGAGTACTGAACACTTTATTCTTCATTGAGTGTGGTGCTGATGGAATTGAGCCACAATGACATTTGTGACTAGAAGGGAAGATGGAAATGATTCCATTAACCTAGAGTGCCGTAACATATGGTAATCATAGGTGGTAGAATAGCTGTGTTGGACAAGGTTAGAAATAAGCCATGTGGCACAGACATTATCAATTACCACACATGGTAAGCATGCTGACACAATGTATCTTCTCCAAAAAGGAAATGATTTGGACATATGAAGCTGTCTGCTGCCTTATGAAAGAGTGATCTATAAATGACATATCTGGCACCAATATAGCACATGTGGTTTCCAGTAATTCTGCAAGTTGAGGACTATTAAAATTTGATGAACCTCCGTATTCCTAAATATCAGTGCAATAAATTGCACTGATACTTGCACAAAGGCAGCAAAGCAAAATATCTATACAAAATAAGCTTTGATTCTTCATATATAAAATTGTTTTTCAAATATCTTTTCAAATTGTCACATAAAATTCTGAGGTTTTTGAATATGTAAATATATGTCAATAATTTCATGACTATTTAAGGTATTAAAGCCTATGGGCATGGGGAAAATTTCAAGATTAGGTCTGAGTTGTACTGGGAGATGAAATTATAACAATTTGTTCCAACTATTGGCAAAACAATGAATTTGAAAGAAAATGATGAAAACTGTGTTGTAAGAAAATTTGATATATAAACATCCTTTCAGATGAGTACAGGTAAAATTGAAGAGAGATTGAAGACTGAAAGATCATTTGAACAATGAAAGATAATTAGTACAGGAGAGAATGGTGTCAATGGGAATGAAGATGAATGGTAGGAGCTAAAAGACACTATAAAGATCTGAAATTCTAAGGCACCTGAAGACATAACTTGGGAAGAACAGGAAACCCAACCAGACAGGCTCCAAAGTGGCTGTTTTGGCTATTACTCTCAAAACATAGTGGCTCAGCAAGGTGGTTCTCACTTGAAGGTCTCATGAAGTTGTACTCAGATAACAGGTGGTTGAGTATAAATAAATTCATGAAGACTCAAATGGGCTATATGTCCAAGATGATTCACTCACACTCTTTTCATTTATATTGAAAAAAATTGAGTGGAAAAAAGGACTAGTATGTAAATTGCTTTCAAGATATTAATTTTTTTAAATATTTTATTTATTTTTTGACAGAGGGTAGGGGAGGGAGAAAGAGAGGAAGAGAAACATCAATGTGTGGTTGCCTGTCACGCATCACCCACCAGGGACCTGGCCTGCAACACAGGCATGTACCCTGACTGGGAATCAAACCGGTGACCCTTTGGTTCACAGGCCAGTGCTCAATTCACTGAGCCACACCAGCCAGGGCTCAAAATATTAATTTGTGTTGCTAAACTGGCAGTTGAAGCTGGCTGTTGAGTGGGAGCTTAGCTTGGGCTGTCAACTGTAATGACTACAAATTAATGATTCCAATATGGTGGCTTAGGTTCTCACTGAATAAGACAGGAGGTGTATAGCATTACTTCTGTGGTACTCTACTGGTCAAAGCAGTAATGAGCCCATTCAGATTCAAGAGTTGGGAGCATAGTATACCCCACTTCCTGATGGCAGGCAGAGGTGTCAAAGAATTCATTTTAAAATTACCATAGTGACATTTACCTGCATAAATTTATGACAAAGTTTAGCAATTTGAACTTTGAGGATCAGAAGTTTGAGTGTTCCAAACTTAATTAAAGAGAGAATATATGCACCCCTATGTTCACTGCAATGTCATTTACAATAGCCAAGATTTGGAAGTAGCCCAAGTGCCCATCAGTAGATGGGTGGATAAAAAAAGCTGTGATACATTTACACAGTGGAATGCTACTCAGTCATAAAAAAGGACATCTTACCTTTTGCACCAGCATGGATAAACCTAGAGGGTATTGAGCTAAGTGAAATAAGCCTAGTCAGAAAGACAAACACCAAGTGATTTCACTTACCTGTGGAATCTAATGAACAAAATAAATAAACAAAACAGAAACAGATTCATAGATACAGAGAACAGACTGACAGCTGTCAGAGGAGAGTGGGCCTGGGTGAAATAGGTTAAGGGATTAAGCCAAAAAAAAAAAAAACCTCATGGACACAGATAACAGTATGGTGATTTTACCAGAGGGAAGGGGTGGGGTGGGAACATGAGGAAGAGCATAAATGGTGGATAAATGGTGACAGAAGGAGACTAGAAGCTGTGTGGTGGATACACAATGCAATGTGCAGATGATGCATTATAGAATTGTACACTTGCAAACTATTTTAATTGATCAATGTAATGCTAATAAATTCAATAAAAAAAAAGAATATAAGGTAAAAAGGCCTAAAAGGCAATCGATCTCATTGAACTTTAGATACAATTTTGGTAGAATAGTGAAAACCAGGTTAGAAAAGAAATGCAATGATAAGAAATCCAGTTTTTATTAAGTTTACAAAGTGCTTCTTCCTCCATGGTATCGGTGTACTTTATCTAGATTAAGCAGCTCAAGGCAGCCTTGAACGCATAGCCTAGTCTTTAAGTTTGGAGCATGGGTGATAATTTCACTTCCATTTTCATTAGAGAGCCAGTTGTATGCCAGTGATACTGTTCTACAACTGAGGATACAAAAGAGAAGGAGGTCTCTGCTTTTATGGGGCTTATAGTCCAGTGGAAGAGTTAATAAATAACGCCTTCAGATAGTGGTAAATGCAATTAATAAAATAAAATTAGGGTATTGCAATAGTGATAAGAGAAAAGGTCCACATTATGCAGGATTGTCAGGGAAGGCCTCTCCAAGAAGGTAAAATCTGAGCTCAACCTGAACAAGGAGCGAGCCACATGAAAAACCAGAAAAGCTGGTATTAAGGTCCTAAAACAAGAATAAACTTGTGTGTATTTGAAGAACAAAGTGCAATGTGACTTAGCATAGGAAACAAAGGAGTGAATGATGTTATATGAGGATGGGAAAGCAGCAGACCATGTAGAATCTCCCCATAAGGAGTCTAGCTTTTATTTTAAGTGCAACAGGAAACCACCAGTGAGTTGTAAGTAGGGAAGTAACATGAAATAATATATCTTTTAAAAAGATCCCTCTCTGCCCTGGCTGGTGTAGCTCAGTGGATTGAGCACAGGCCTGCAAACCGAAGGACAGCAGTTCAATTCCCAGGCAGGGCACGTGCCTGGGTTGCAGGCCAGTTCCCAGCAGGGGATGCAGGAAAAGCAACCATACATTGATATTTTCTCTCCCGTTCTCCTTCCCTTCCCTTCTCCTCTGAAGATAAATAAATAAAATCTTAAAAAAAAAAAAGATCCCTCTGGCTGCTGTTGTAGGGAATAGATTATAGGGAAGATGAGTGAAAACGGGGAGACTAATTGGGAGGTTGTTGCTGTAGTCTTTGGAGAAAACTTCAGTTTATGGGATGGTAGTAGCAAATGGCAATGGAGATATTATATTTAAGACACATTTTGTGTATAACTGATAAAACTTGCTGCTAGATGTGTGAGTGAGAATAGGAAAGAAATTGTCTTCAATTTTTATTTTGAATAAACTGGATACTGGTATATACTGGAGCAGGGGATATACAGGGATGGGCCAAAGTAGGTTTACACCTGTTTGTATGGAAAATACAATAATTAATAAACAATACAAGAATAAACTGTGTTTCACATACTCACAACTGTAAACCTACTTTGGCCACCCCTCTATTTATTGTGGTGGGGGTGATTTCAGGTGTTAAGTTTGACGTATTTATTACATGTGTAAGTGAATATGTCCAGCTGATGATTGCATATACCAATTTGGAGCTGAGAAGAAAAGTCAGGACTGAATTACATATCAACACCCTCCTTTTTATCAATTAGAGATAATTCCTTATTTACTATTCTCTAATCTAACCAACATCTTACCCATGAAAAAAAGTTGTTAAAAATAATCAAGAAATAAATTAAGAAACCCCAAAATTCATGAAGAAAAATACACTAGCCATAATACTATATTCCACTGATCATCCTCTAAAGAACTCACCTTAAGAGTTTGGCTGGTATAAAAGAGATACATTGGCATTTTTCATAAAACTGTCTTCTGAGATATCACTGAGTGTCCTTTAATGACAAACCCTCTGTCAAGTTTAAAACTCAAGGCCATAGCTAACATCCAAATCCATTTCAGATTAAGAGAGTTTATGAGCATGGAAGGAAAGCTATGTAGACCATGTAGAACTCCCCATAAGGAGTCTAGCTTTTATTGCAATGAAATAACACTTGTTAAAAGTTCTACAAGCAAAAATGGGAGAACTTAATAATCCTGGAGTGGAATGATCTAAATAGGACATAAACTCAGAAACGAAAGTGAAAAATTGATGATATAAAAGTCAAATTTCTGGCCCTGGCCAGGTAACTCAGTTGGTCAGAGCACCACGGTTGTGGGTTAGGTCCCTGGTTAGGGCACATATAAGAATTAACCAATGAATGCATCAGTAGGTGGAACAACAAATTGATGTTTCTCTCTCACACTCACTTCCTCTCTCTAAA
The DNA here is from genome assembly GCA_004027735.1 of Carollia perspicillata. Taxonomy (NCBI): domain Eukaryota; kingdom Metazoa; phylum Chordata; class Mammalia; order Chiroptera; family Phyllostomidae; genus Carollia; species Carollia perspicillata. The sequence goes on from PVKM010000404.1 coordinate 104,686, forward strand.
ATTAATTTAAATTTTTTTAATAAATCAAATTCGTGTAAAGCAAAAAATAAGACAAACTAAAAAATATTTACCATATCACAAAGGCCTAATACTTTCCTCAATATGTAAAGAACTCTTACAGATTAGTAAGACCAACCATCCAATAGAAAAATGGACAAAAAATACAAATAGTCAGTTCATAAAAAAGGAAACAGAGTGTCTTATGAGCAAATGAAAAGATATGCAACCTCACTTATAAAAAGAGAAAATAGCCCTGGATGGGTGGCTTAGTTGGTTGGAGCATCATCCCATACACCAAAAAGGTTGTGGGTTTGATCTCAAGTCAGAGCACCTGCCTAGATTGTGGGTTCAATCCTCAGTCAGGCCAAGTACAGGATTCAATCAATTGATGTGTGTTTCTCTCACGTCAATGTTTCTCTCTCTCTGTCTCTCTCTCTCTCCCTCCCCACCCCCTTCTCCCTCCCTCCCTCCCCCTTCTTCTCTTTCTAAAATTAGTAAACATATTCTTGGGTGAGGATTTTTAAAAATGTCTTAAAAAAAGAACTAGAAAATGTAATATCACACTATGAGATAGCAATTTTATACTTATCAAATTGGCAAAAAAAAGATAAGGGTGTGTAGAAACAACCACTCTCAAACATCACTGGTGGAGGTATAAATTGGTAACCTCTCTGGAGAATAGTCTGTACAACATCCACCAAAATTTTAAATGTATATTCACTTTGACCAATTCCTTATAGCCTCATAAAAAGTTTGATTAACTTAAATATCCACCAATTAAAAATGACTAAATAATAGTATATTTGTATAATGGAATATCACACAGCAATTTTTTAAATTAAGAAAATTCTATATATATTGATAGAAAAATAAGATACAAACTTGAGTGTTCAAGTTTTAAGATTTGGGTATTGAAGAAAAATATATTTATATTTTAGATTCATGGACTAGCTCTGAAAGTTTACATTAAAAAACTGGTAATGATAATTGTCTTCTAAAAATAAACTAAATGACTAAGGAACGGAAAAAAAAGACTTTTCATTGAATTTAAAATCTTGTGTAAATATTACTTATTAAAAAACAAAGGCCAAAAACATTTTTTCTCTTAAAGAATTGGTATAGTTCCTAACATTAGACCAAGTGAGTTACATAACCAATTATGTTTTTTCCTTTGCCCTGGTTTATATGATTTCTAATACAAATTCTCTACTTTGCCATTTTGCTTTTACCTTTTCTCTGTGTTGACTTTTTAAATTTTTAAAAGATTTTATTTATTTATTTTTAGAGTGAGGGGAAAGGAGGAAGAGAGAGGAGAGAAATATCAATGTGTGGTTGCCTCCCGAACGCCCCCTACTGGGGTCCTGGCCTGCAATCTAGGTATGTGCCTTGCCTGGGGAATCAAACTGGTGACCCTTTGGTTCCCAGGCCAGCACGCAGTCCACTGAGCCACACCAGACAGGGGCTAATTTTTCTAATTTTGAAAATAGTTAGAAAATAATCTCCACAAGCTCTCAACCCTTTCTGAAAGAACCCAACTTTTATATTACCATAAAATAAGCTACACATAAAATCACTATCAGAGTAATGTTTAAAAACTCACATCATACTAAACATGAGTCAGATGGATAGTTGAAGGACAAAAAGGCCTATGTCAATGATGAACTAAATCTAAAAACAAAGGAATATATTGCAGTCAGGAACACATGAAATTTTGTCAATATGTTTTATGCCAATATGAGTTCTGAGGGAGCAAAATGTTCTGTAAATTTTAACAGTAACAGTAAATTTAGGCATTGATGTTAACTAAAAATACATATTATGAACAGCCAGCCTCTCTTCTGTAACTAATTTTTTCAAGCAATAGAACATTTTAACATTATGTCAAAATGTAATGTATTGGAATGGAAACCCTAGTATTGATTTTAAAAATAAAAAATTTGTAAATGTCACTCTTTTCTCTATTTCCACTATTGTTCATTTAAAAGTGAGTAATAATGCCTCTACAAAAGCAGAAACTAAAAAATGTAGTGACAATAATTTAGTCCTATTTTGTTTTATAAATAAGGTAAAAGCATGAAAATATAAAGGTGCCAAATGACATGGCTTATTAATGTCTCATCTGAAATCAGAATACAGGTCTTCTGACTCTGGTCCTATGTTCTTTCTACTCCTTTATACTAAAATTTTATCATTGGTAAATAGCTATAAACATTTTAGTAAAAACACTATCAATGAGAAAAATAGAGTAATTAGAAAATAAAAATAGTTGATCAAAGAAATGAAAATAAGTCTATTGGGGTTAAAATTTAAACTAGTAGGAAGAGTTTGAAAATATCGCAAAGATCAGTCAAGTGTCCCAAACTTGATAAACAATAAAAATAAATAAGCGGTTCATTCAATGCAATACCTATTCAAGTACCAATGGCATATTTCACAGACATAGAACAAACACTTCAAGAATTTATATGAAACCATAAACGACCCTGAATAGCAGCTGCAATTTTGAGAAAGAGCAAAGTAGGAGGGATCACAATACCTGATACCAAACTGTATTACAAGACCACTGTAATCAAAACAGCCTGGTACTGGCGTAAAAACAGGCACATAGACCAATGGAACAGAACAGAAAGCCCAGAAATAAACCCAAGTGTCTACGGTCAGTTAATATTCGGCAAAGGGGGCAACACCATAAAATGGAGTAAAAATAGCCTCTTCAACAAATGGCATTGGGAGAACTGGACAGCTATGTGCAAAAAAATGAAACTTGAGCACCAACTTACACCATACACAAAAATAAATTCAAGGTGGATAAAAGACTTAAATATAAACCGTGACACCATTAAAGTCCTAGAGGAGAACATAGGCAGGAAAACCTCAGATATTTCATACAGCAACATATTTACTGATATGTCCCCTAGAGCAAGGGACATAAAGGAAAGAATAAACAAATGGGATCTCATAAAAATAAAAAGCTTCTGCATGGCTAAAGAAAACAGCATTAAAATAAAAAGAGAACCAACTATATGAGAAAACATATTTGCCAATGATACCTCAGACAAGAATTTAATCTCCAAAATATACAAAGAACTTGCACGACTCCACTCTAAGAAGATAAGCAACCCAATTAAAAAGTGGGCAAAGGACTTGAACAGACACTTCTTCAAGGAGGACATACAGAGGATCCAGAGACACATGAAAAGATGCTCAATATCGCTAGCCATCAGAGAAATGCAAATTAAAACCACATGAGATACCACTTTACACTGGTCAGAATGGCCATCATAAACAAAGCAATAAACAAGTGTTGGAGAGGTGGAGAAAAGGGGACCCTAGTTCACTGTTGGTGGGAGTGCAGACTGGTACAACCACTATGGAAAACAGTATGGAATTTCCTCAGGAAACTAAAAATGGATCTGCCTTTTGATCCAGCAATTTCACTGCTAGGATTATATATCCTAAGAACCCTGAAACACCAATCCAAAAGAACCTATGCACCCCAATGTTCACAGAAGCAGAATTTACAACAGCCGAGTGTTGGAAGCAACCTGGGTGCCCATCAGTAAATGAATGGATCAAAAAACTATGCTACATTTACACAATGGAATTCTATGCAGCAGAAAGGAGCTTCTACCCTTTGCAACAGCATGGATGGAACTGGAAAGCATTATGCTGAGCGAAATAAGCCAGGCGGTGAAAGACAAATACCATATGATCTCACCTTTAACAGGAACCTAAACAACAAAACAAGCAAGCAAAATATAACCAAAGACAATGAAATAGAAAACAGGCTGACAGTAACCATAGGGGAGAGGGGAGGGAATTTCAGGGAAAAAGGGAGGGGATTATAGGAACAAGTATAAAGGACACATGGACAAAAACTAAGGGGGGTGGAAATGGGAGGGAGGTATGGAGCACTGGCCGGGGGTGGACTGGGATGGGAGTAAAAGACAGAAAACTGTACTTGAACAATTAAAATTTTTAAAAAAGGCTCAGAAAAAAAGTGTTATTCATATAAATTTATAAACCATTAAAATACTACTAGAAAAACCCAAATGTCCATTAACAGATGAATGGATAAACAAAATGTAGAATATACATATAATGAATTATTACTCAGCCATAAAAAAGATCAAAATGCTTATACATGCTTCAACATGGATGAATCTTGAAAACATTATGCTGAGTGAAATAAGCCAGAAACAAAAGAAAAAATATTGTATGATTACAATTATATGAAATAAATATAGTAGGCAAACTCATAGAAACAGAAAGTAGATTAGACTAGAGGAAGAATGTGTAATTATTACTTAATGGGTATAGAGTTTCTGTTTGAGGTAGTGAGGTCTCAAAAATAGGATGGTTGTACAACATTGTGTATGTAATTAATGACACTGAACTGAACATTTAAAAATGGTGAAAATGGCTAATTTTAAGGTATATCTATTTTATCACAATTCTAAAAAGTTAAAAGACCACTATTAAATTATATACTATATATTTATTTTATAATAAAAAGATGCTCAGAAACACCATCCTATGCATGACCAAACAGTACCCTTTTCTGAATATTTGAAAAACAAAATTTATTGTAAATCATATTTGAAATATGTATTCATTCAATAAGTAGTTGTTAAATGTGTATTTTAGGCATTAGATGGATAAATACATGAAAAAAAAACAAAAGTAAACAAGCCAATCTATCACGTCTGCCTGACAGAGTTGCTTGAAGAATCAAATTAAATAATGTAAAAATATTTCAAAATCCTAAGGCATTATATATATATATTTATATGTTTTACATTACATAACCCAAAATACAATCTAAAACTCATAATACTCTCAGGGAAAATACAACTTCAAAAAAGGATAAAAAGTTTATAAAACCAAGAAAGAATTATTTTTTTAATTATCTGCATGTTTGAAAAATTAGATTTATGCATTAAATTAGTAGGATGCTTTCTAATGTTTCCTCTAGAAATAAAAGTATACAATTATTGTGTTTGAAATGATAAGCCTCTATCCTAAAAAATAAAGACAAAGCCAAAATCCTTTAGTTAGGTCATCTGAGCTTTTAATTCTATATCTTATTATACTTTATACATTTAAAAACTTATTTGGAATCAAATTTATTTTCTAAGTGCATTACATTTTTAATTGCTACTATTGGTTCACTCTGCACTTCTCAGAATAATTTTTTTAAAGATTTTATTTATTTATCTTTAGAGGGAAAGGGAAGGAGAGAAGGAAACATCAATGTATGGTTGCCTCTCATGTGTCCCTGGGAACTGCTGGGAACTGGCCTGCAACCCAGGCATGTGCCTTGACTGGGAATCGAGCCTCTATCCTTTGGTTCGCAGGCCCATGCTCAAGCCACTGAGCTACACCAGCCAGGGCTCAGAATAATTTTTTAAAATATACTTTATTGATTATTACACTTGTCCCATTTTTTCTCCCCTTTATTTCCCTCCATCCTGCACCCCCATCCTACAAGCATTCCCCCACCTTAGTTCGTATCCATGGGTCATATATGTAAGTTCTTTGGCTTCTTCATTTCTTATAGTATTCTTAACCTCTCCCTGT